>JAVJIF010006858.1:0-216531 GCA_038442645.1 Agave tequilana | reverse complement strand
AAAAAATTCAGAAAATTCTGAAAAATCTAAAATATTGAAAAATAATATCTAAAACTAAAATCGCCTCAATCAGACTAATAGAAAGGTCAATCAATTTTATATGTCGTATCGAGTACTGATACTGTGATACATACATCAGGAATCAGAGGGTTACATTTCTCCCCGCCTTACAAAAAATTTCATCCTCGAAATTTCAACTAGGAGGGAGAACAATATTTTCAGCCTCAAAGCCTAATGTTACGGGCACACGACGCTTCCAATGCGCTCTTTGATATCTATATGAACTCGGGATGGAGAATTAGTGCTGTGATCTAAAGATAAGGATTGAAAGTGAAATGATGAAGAGAAAGCAAGAAGGGAATCAAATTATTCTGGTTAATATCAGGAATGAAGGAATAGACAAGAGTCGAGGAGTGCATTGTCAACGACATGGTATTCTTGTACTTGTCGCTGGAATCCCCAGTCAGATACAGATAAGTTTGAATCTGAATCTGATTATACTGTTGGTAAGAGCCCGAGCATTGACCCAGGTGGTTACCCACACCAGGTGTGAACCTAGGCTCTGATACCACTCTGTAACGCCTTGATCCCAATGATACGGAGACGTTATGACGACGTACATACGCGCGGGGTGTTTTCACTCTGCATATGTACGTCGCCATAACGTCTCCGTATCATTGGGATCAGGCGTTACAATTTGCATTTGCGATATTTTTTTTACATATTTAACCTATTTCTTTTACTTTTAGTATTCGGGCAGTATCTGGAGCATCCGAAGTCCGATTTGGACGATCTTGAAACCGTTGTGATCGTGGGAAAGAGAGCTACTTTCCCATGGCTAGTTTGTGAGTGTTTTTCTTTTATAAATTATATTTTTATCATATTTAGTGAAATTGATTGATTGCCTTATTTAATAAAACTTGATTATCAGAAATCATTATTATTATTGTTTAATAAAATGTAATTGTTGGTAAATCCCTGTAAGTAAACCATATATGATTGTTATTGAAATATAATGAAACCACACATGATTGTTATTATACTTTATTTTCTTACCTGATTTATTATAAATGTATGGATGATTGTTTAGTTATCAAGATCTAGAAATTAACAATTGTCACAAGTAAAGTAGCCAATAAATTGATAATTAAAATAGATAATTCTGTATATATAATAATTTGGTGGCACCTACCGTATTCAGAATATAGGAATCGTTATTCTTATTAGCAATAGTTGACACTCGAGTAGATGCTATTACCCAGATGCTAACATTAGTGTTCACACCATGACTTGGATATCCTGTCACACGGGACACCGTTATCTCATGTACATGTGTCACCGTTACACAGATCCTCTTCCATGCAACATTATTATTTCTTATTCATGTCCCATCAGTACATAGATACACCAAATCACTAGACATTGTCACTTCATATATTGGTATCATCGTTACATGACTGCTCGGTATACAGTTATATCATGTTCACTCATCACTGTTACATATATCCACCGGTATACATGCATGTATTGTTCCTATATTTTTGTCATATGGATCACCGTTCATATTACATGTATTATTGTTCCTTGTACTCCCCGTATTCCAATTACATAATTGTTTCCTGTTACTGATATTGATATTTTCGTTACTGAATACGTGAGCTGTTGATATACGATGTGTGGAACTAAGTGCCATGTGGATCCAAGCCACGGGGGCTACCTCTAGAATCCCACATCTATTGTTTCTCGTTTCCCGTTATCTTGTTTCATGCTATCAACAGAGCTCATGTCATGTTATCATGTTACATGTACCATGTCCTGTGCTTGTTCCTGATATACTGTATAGTAAAAGATAATAAAGAGAATTTGGGTTTGAGGGAGACTTGACGGTTGACTAGGCCTTGTCGGGTGGATGTCTGGATCCATTGTTAGTCCCACTGCAGGGACGTGGTAGGGCTGGCTACCGTTTGTATTGTATTGTTTCTTACTCCTGCCCTAGTTGGTAGCCCTGATCTCAGCAGCCAGGGGTTCGTTTAAGGCCGTTGTCCCGGGTATGCACGGGATACACCCACCTGACTAGAGCTCCTTGACTATTGGGTTTTCAATTAACATAATAAAACAGTTTAAACAATAGTGACGTCAGGAATACTTGTTATTTGGTCACTCTTTCGTTTGGATAATGGTACCTATATGTCATGTCCGGATGAGTTCGACTGGAGTGCGGGCTCCAGTATGAACTGCCAGTGGTATGGGACACTGGAAGAGATTGATTAAAATACCATGTGGTACTGATTGTTATTATTGTATAAATAACATGATTTGCCCAATACATGTATCATATTGTTTAGTTGTACTTGTTACTAGTTCTGATCATTTATCCCTTATCATGTTACCTGTATACTTTGTTACACTTCCTGATACATGTTACACTTTCTGTACGCTACTCATGTACAGCTATATTCTGCATTGCATATACACTGCTTTATGTATACCTTGCAAATATCATTATTATATATACACAACCTGGTAGTTTGGTTCTGTTGCATACTGCACATCTGCATGTTCCTTATTTATTATATAAAACTGGATACTACTATAGACATGACCCGATGACAACCTGCTAGGTAGTGATGATATTAAATATGACATGTTTATATTTCTACTGCTTATTATATGCCTACTATATGGTATCACTGTTACAGAATCATGTATTATATATTATTATCGTGTCTGTATTACTATCGTATATATTACTGCTTCCTTCATTTTACCACTCACTAGGTCGCTTTCTGACGACTTTGAGTTTGCGTGCCCAGTTAGAGATTCGAGATATCATACTGTCAGATATGTCATTGGATTCACATAGGGGACATACGATTCATAGGTATCTTGATTCTTTTGTCTTATTTCCTTATTTGTCCTTATTTCTTTATCTATTATGCTCAATGATCTTTTCTGCAGGTATTCTTATACTTATTTAATGCTGGAAACTCTTGTGTATATGGAGGCTATTTCTGTACTGAGGCTTAACGTACGCGCGAGGGTGTTTTCACCCTGCGTATGTACGTCCTCATAACGTCCCCGTACCTGTGGGGTCGGGGCGTTACAAATACTGCAATGATGAGGGACGTGAAATGCAAATACATTATTTTTAATGCACTCGTCCACTGGATGTTAGGCACATACCACACATATTCAACTTACACTTGACAAATTGGATTGGTAATTTCATAGAGAAAAATAATTTTATGGATGAGGAGAAGATAACTTGTTTCCAAATGAAATAAAAATAAAATTAGGGTTTTAGTGCTATGAGTGAGGATAATTAATATGCAAAAATTTTTTGCATACAAACCGCCTTGTGCATGCACAGAGAATTGTAGAATATTAACTTAGTAAAGAGCTGTTAATGATAAATCTATTTTTTTTCTTCTTTAAACAACATACTTAAGTGTTCACGCTGCTACATGTTTACCAACATTTTTAATCAAATACATGAATTTACTAGTGGAGAGTCGAATTTTGATTTTAACAAAAGGCAAAGGTAAATAAATTAAAGAAATGGATATTGCCACCCCAAGGAATGATGAAGCCACCCCCAAGAGTAAGGAGAGTAGGGCACCCAACGTTTTGATAATGGCATCCTCTTAAATTTTAAAAATAGCGAAAATGTCCTTCTTCTTCTTCTTACCTTCCTTCCTCCTTCTGCTCCTCCGTCGTCTTCCACGGTGAGCCATGAGCCCCTGACCTCCCTCCCCAACCGCCTCTCGCCCCTTCCTCCCCCTCACCCGAGTTGTTGTTCGGCCGAACTCCGGCCGAACAGACATATCTCTGCTCGATCATATACTGTAGAACAAACTGTTCAGTTAGATTTGGGCGAACATACATATGTCTGATCAGGCAGATCTAGCTGAACAGATCTGATCGACCGAATAACAACTCGGGAGAGGAGAGGAGGGGGAGGGCCGCAGAGGAGGAGATGGGGGGAGGTGAGGAGGGTGGGTGGGGATGGAGGTCGGGGCTCGTCATGAAGACAACGGAGGAGCAAGAGGAGGAAGGACAAGAAGAAGAAGAAGGGAATTTTGAACTTTTCATCAAGGTAAAATTTTCAAAAAAATAATGATATTTTCGTAGTTTTTTTACTGGTGCCTTTGTCATTCTCTGGGTTGGCAATATCCAGGGAACGGATCCCCGAATATTGCCACCCAAGAATGTTGAAGGCAACTCCAAGATTAAGGCACCCTTTCAAATTTCAAAAATAACAAAAATGCCCTCCTCCTTCTTCTTCTCTCCTTGACACCCCCCCGCTGTCCGCCTACCGTCCTCCCCCTTCTCCCCGTCGCAATCCCTCCCCTCCCCTCCCCTCGTCTGCCTCCCGCCCCTCCCCTAGTATAGAATTTTGGTCGAATAGATGAGATCTGTTCGCTGGAGTCCGGTCAAACAACTACTGGGGGGAGGGGCGGGTAGGGAAGCAAAGAGGTGGAAGATAGGGGGGGGGGGAGATTGAGGGGGAGGAGGGGAGGGCGAGCGAGGAGGCAGGGAGAGGGGAGGAGGACAGGGAGGGGGGGTCGGGGCTCGCCGTGGAAGATGACAGAGAAGCAGGAGCAGGAAGGAAGGAAGAAGAAAGAAGAGCGTTCTAGAGTTTTCATCAAACAAAATTATCAAAAAAAAAATGGCACACTTGTAATTAATTGCTGGGTGCCTTCCTCATTTGTGGGGGTGGCAGTATCCGCTCCCCAATGTCCGCGTTCCCATTTTAACCGTCTCAAGTGCAAATATTTAAGGCCGCTTCCGTAGTTCTTGACGCCCGCGTCTCTATGTTCCTCCCTCTCTTTCACCATTCGAGCCACTGATCCCGCCTTCTCCAGCGAAATGACACTACTGCCCTCAAGTGCAAATATTTAAGGCCGCTTCCGTAGTTCTTGACGCCCGCGTCTCTATGTTCCTCCCTCTCTTTCACCTTTCGAGCCACTGATCCCGCCTTCTCCAGCGAACCAAATTTAAGAAGCCCTAACCCTAATTCTCAATGTCAACCTTAGAAGCCCTAACCCTAATCCCAATGTACAAGGCGCGGCTTCAGGATCTCTGCCGTCAGAAACTTTGGCCGACGCCGGTCTACACCGTCGAACGCGACGGCCCCGACCATGACCCCCGCTTCAGCGCCTCTGTCACCGTTAATGGTGTCAGATTCGACGCCCCCACCCTCTCGAAGTCGTCCAGGGAGGCTGAGAGGAAGGCCGCTCAGGTCGCCGTCGACCACTTCGCCGTTACTCTCCCGCCTCAACCCCTCGCCGTCATTTCCCCGCACAAATCCTCGCCTCAAAACCCCGGTAAATTTCTTTTATGGAAATGAATGCCCCTGTTCGATTGCATTTTGCATGTTTGTTGTCGATCTTGAATTGTGAGGATACTTCTTGATTTTTAGTTTGTTGTTGCACTAGCTTTTAATTGGCCCATCATAAGGGTATCAGTGCGAATAATTGAGATCTTGAAGGATATATTGCTAAATAAAATGCTCCAGGGCTTCGTGTGCTGCAAGACATTGTGAATTTTTTTTTATTTATGTTTATTGTTTCATTATTCCCGTCCCGTTATTCTGCATGTTTAGTAATCATAGAAAGAATCAAGGACTACAAAGGAGAGTTGATGTTTTCATGTATTATTTTTTCCTCCTCAAAAAATTTGTTTATTAATTATCTCTTTTGATTCACATAAATACACAAAATAGTTTTTGGTGTTTCAATTCTTTGCACAAACTCTTGTGGGTATATGCTTGAAATTTGTATATATGAAACTAAGTCCTCCTTGAAGACAAATGTAACTGCGAGATTAAAGAACTGGTTGTTGTTTTACTGTCGTTTAGAATTATTTGTTAACAATATTTCTTTGGAAATTTTATTCCACTTGTAGAAATTCGAATTCCGTACAAGGCTCAACTACAGATTTATGCTCAAAAGAACACTTTTGAGCTTCCAAATATGATGCTGTTTGTCAGGGTTATCCTCATCTCCTTCGCTTTAAGGTCAGTGTTACAGTTGATGGGCAAACCTTTAACAGTGCGCAGTTCTTTAGTTCATTGAAAGAAGCGGAAAATGATGCAGCAAAAGTAGCTCTGTTATCATTGTCCCTAGATGAAAGTCGACTGGCAAGTTCTAAATGCATCTATGCTATCTTAATGATTTGAATGTTATGGCAAAATAGTAACTATCTTTATCTTCTTTTTGTCCTGCAGGATAAGTCATATTTGTACAAGACTATGTTACAAGAGTTGGTGATAAAAGAAGGCATTTTCTTGACAAACTACAAAACAACTAGCAACGGTGCAAGCCACATGCCTATTTTCTCTTCCACTGTTGAAGCTCTGTTATCATCGTGTTTATATGAAAGTCGGCAGGCAAGTTCTAAATACATCCATGCTATCTTAATGATTTGAATGTTATGGAAACATAGTAATTATCTTTATGTTCCTTTTGTCCCACAGTATAAATCATATTTGTACAAGAATATGTTACAAGAGTTGGCTATAAAAGAAGGCATTTCCTTGCCAGAGTACAAAACAACCAGCAATGGTGCAAGCGATGTGCCTATTTTCTCTTCCACTGTTGAAATCGGAGGCAGTAGTTTTATGGGAGATGTTGCAAGAGCAAAAAGCAAGCAGAGATGAATGCTGCAAAGGTTGCCTGGTTTAAACTTAAAGAAAGTAAGTTGTCACACTGTTGTCATCTGTTGCTGGTTTTGCATCTTCTTGAACTGACTCTCTTGTAAATGGTTTGGTGTTCTATATGATCTTGAACACCCACTTCTTTCTTGGCTGCATATTTATATGTAAATCATTAGCCATATTAGACTGCTTCGACTTTTTTTATGTAGTGGAATCAGGATGTCCTATGCTTTATTGTATGATTGTGTCCTTAGATTTTTGTGCCCATTTGCATATTGGTTCCTTTTTGCATCCAGGTTAGCATTTAGATTGTGAATGTTGATGAACTTGTTCAGTTCATCCGATTGACTTGTATGCTGTACTTGTCAGGTGTTCATTGACCAGTTTTTTCTGACACTTGGCATTATGCCGTATGCATATATCTAATCAGAGTGGAAGCTATTTTACCGTCTTGGGATTCTTCTATAGATAGTATTCGAGCAGAACCCTTTGCACGTCCTGTAGTTTTCTATTATGCACAAAAAACTTTGATCTGTCAGAACTAAGTTGAGATACTGTCTATTTTGTTTAAATAGATTTTTCACTTGCATATGTGCCAGTATTTAATTATCTTACTGGATAGGAACACTTCCACCTGCATGATCATTACTGTTAGTTCTTTGGCAGACATATCTTCCAAAATCTTCTTTGTCCTTGTATTGTTTCTATCTATTTTCACTGACTAGTTTATTAGTCTTAAGTCATCATTAACATGACTACCCTCTTTTCCCATCAAAATATGGCTGCTACCGAGAAAAACTTCATACTTTGAATGCTACGTTGAAAATTTATCAAAATTTTTTGGCCTGGCTCTGGTCTGACATCAGTCCTCTAAGTTGTCTACTTCTGGGCTGAGAGCAGACATTGCAGGGAAGATAGGGACTTTTAATAGAACCTAATAGGCTAGTTGGCGGGTAGGAAAGCCTACTAGTAACTGGTTATACAGTTTAACTCAAGCCAGTAAAGGAACTACTCTCCAAAGTTTTCTAGACCACAACCCTTCTGTTTAGAAGGGACAGGATGATCAATTTACTATCATGCATTACAATTATCTTAGAGCCATAACAAACGCTTAAGAGCCAAGTGAGAACTCATTCACAACGTTTACAAGGTATTTTGTTTGAATTTGGTTCTGGAACTAATAGTCCCAGGGTTGATCGTAGTTCCCTTTAACAAATCTTGCCATCTTCTTCGACTCCTTTGGATTCACATCTCGGAATGCTTGCTTGACCCATAAAGTTGGTACAACTGCCCGTTAAATTTCAGGCCAAGCCTTTTCCTCTTGCCAATTCGCCTGGGCTAATACATATTCCTACTATTACAAAAAGTTGACATGAAATTAATGTTTTAGAATTTTTTTTATAAGTTCTAGCTTTGAGACTTTCTTGACATAAGAATTCTGGTACATTGTAAACCTCCATATTGATGGGAAAGACTTGGATGATGATGATGTTCATGCGTACTATTGTAGATGTACTTGTTCCAGTATAGATTCCTAAGAGCCAAGTGAGAACTCATTCCCAAAGCTTACAAATGTATCTAGTTTGAATTTGGTA
The DNA here is from genome assembly GCA_038442645.1 of Agave tequilana. Taxonomy (NCBI): domain Eukaryota; kingdom Viridiplantae; phylum Streptophyta; class Magnoliopsida; order Asparagales; family Asparagaceae; genus Agave; species Agave tequilana. The sequence goes on along the minus strand of JAVJIF010006858.1, from coordinate 208,278 downwards.
CTGGAACTTATAGTCCTGTAAGGATGATTGTAGTTCCATGTAACAAAACTTGTAGTCCTGTAGATTCGTATCTCGGAATGTTCCTCCAGTTGCATGACCCATAAGTAGGTATAACTGCCTATTATGTTTCAAGGCAAGCTTTTCCTCATGCCAATTGTTGCCTTTGCTAGTAACATGGTTCCTATTAATAGAAAGTTGACATGAAATTGATGTTTAGATTTTTTTTTTTTTTTTAATAGTTTTCGTTTTGAAACTTTATTGATTTAAGAATTTATGTCCATTGTTAACCTCCATACTGACTTGGATGATGATGATGTCATGCATACAATTGCTAATGCACTTGTTCCGGTATACTTGGAGCAAAAATGTTGAATTTTTTTTGTTTCATTACCCAACCAAATTATATAAACATTCTTTACGGTTTTTTTTCTGCAACTTAACTTCAGATGAAAAGCAAGAGGATGGAATTATTGTCAAGAATGGATCCAGCACTTTTGCTGTGACTACATTATTCTCCAGATTATCAGGGTCCACATTTAACTGTTGGAACTATGGTCAATGGCAATGGACACTAAAGAGATGTCTGCTCATAATAAGCTGGACGCTGAGTTTCCATAAATAAAGAAGTCACTATAGTAGACACCATCTCTCAGGATGGGACTTTTATGTCTTCCTCATTGTCTGACTGCTGTAACCATCCCAACCAATGTTATTTCTGAATCCCCCATGGGAAGGGCCAACAGTCCTTCATTACTCTGTAATAGAGTTGAGGGTCTATCCCCGCTCACCAGATATGGTGTTACCTGTGTTGTGACACAGCAACTATGATACTAATTGTTGAGACCAACAATCGGGTTATGACACACTATTGGGCATGCTTAGGACCGTGGTCGACGTTGCGGAATGTGACAATTGTAATACTTGCAAAAGAAAATTATTGCAAAGCAAACTAGAAATATCAAGATAAAAGAGTAGAAAAAATACGAGGATTTAATGTGCTTCGACCCAAACTTGGCCTACGTTTACGGGAAGAAATTTGAGAGCGTTTTATTAATAAACTTGGTACAAGAGATCTAATCTTCATATTGATTCCCGCAAAGTATTCAGCTTCTCCTTAGATCTCACAAAAGTACAAGAGTATACCTTCTCTCTATGCACTGTCATCTTCCTCTCTTTTTCTTGGTTTCCTCTTTATCTTTCGTGTTATAATGTACTAGGTTATAATCTTTATTTATAGAGTTACAATATAACCCTATTGAAATTATAAGATGATCTTGGCTGTCGGATGCTTGAAAAACTTGATCAATCCTTGTAGGAGTTGATTTTCTTGATTTAGAATAATTATAGACCCTTAAAAACTTTAGAAACAAATTTTCATTGAATAGGAACAGATTCCTATTCGAACTCTATTAGAAAAGAAAATATGAACGCGCCTGAATATGAAACAGAAATCTTGTTCTGGCCTCGGGCTATCGGGATGCCAGTGAGGGCTGTCGATAGACCCCTGTCAACAGATTGTTGTGCCTGTTAAAAATTGTATAAGAGGGGACCATGTTCACTAAAGCAACAATGCAAATGTATTCCTTTATCAAAGTTGTATGTTAGAGTCTGATGTATCATTATGACGTTCACTAAAGCAACAATTGCAATGTGTTACTGTATCAAAGTATAGGGATGGCTACACAAGAAATGAACTTGAATTCCAATCGCCTGACTATAGCTGAAGCTTGGCATGAAATTTCTAATATCTGTATTCACAAAATTACTGGAATCTTTTTTCTGGTTTTTGGCTTATGCAGTGCCTCATATTTGATATTTATAGGAAGTCCTGAATTACCACCTCAAACTGCTGTTGATTGGGGGATATTTCTAATTTTTGTTTCAAATTATGGGGAATGTTTTTCTGGTCCTTTGGCTTATGTACTGTGATGTTCCTCAGACGTATTATTATCAAGAAGTATAAGTCTAAATCGAGGATTCTGGAGGGCTAACACTTGTGTGCATGATTTTGATTCTGTCAACGTAAAGGTAGATTGTCCCTGCCTGCCAACTGGCATGTTGGGATCTGTGACAAACCCCTCTTGCATATAGTTTTCATGGCCTAAAATTTGCCATTAATCAAAATTGATTTGTGTAGTCAACTGGTCATAAAAACCAGCCGATATTTCAAAGGAGCCTCCTCAAGTTAGGGTTCTGCTTCTTAGCCTATCCCATTTTTTATTAGAATTGGCCCATAGTGATGTTGATGTAACCATTTGTATTTCAAGTAACTGCTGAAATCTAGTTGGAAGAAATGATATGCATTAGATAATACTACAGATCCTTGATTAATATATGGAACGACAACATCGGGAACGACAACAAAGCTTGTATCTCAAAATTTGCCATAGGAGTCATTTTTCCCCCCATCAACTCTATGAGGCTCATATCCTCATTCAGATCAGCAACTACCATACATTTTTACTGTCTAAGCCTAGTTCACTTTGTTTTACCAGTGGCCTTAGTGGCCTGGACTATGTCAGTATCACTCCATGGTGCAGTCATGAATCACTTTTGCACGTGTATGAACCATCTAAATGATTCTCTCTCTTCTTATCCTCTGCTTAAGTCGCTTCTAACCTTTTGCAAATGCATTCATTTCTTATCCCATCCTTTAGCAGACTAACACCACTCATCAACCTTAACCTTCTTATTTAAGGTTAACTAATTTTTTTCAACACGTTGCTTAATTGCCCAAATTCTAACCCACAATGCACAATTGCTATTGTAGCTGTCTCATAAGATTTCCCTTCAACTCCTATTGTTCCACTCACATAATACTCAAGAAATACTTTCAACTTTAACAATTCCACTTCAATCAGTCCAACAATCTGCAAACCAGGAGCATCAGTTTATACACTCGGTTGACTAATTAGATCAAGTGATCTGGGACAAGCTCAGTTACACCGAGAACTGGCTGTAGAATTGTTTTGTTGCTTTTTTGGTTCCATTACTGATTTATCGCCCCCCCCCCCCCCCCCCCCCCCCCCCCCCCCCCCCCCCTCTCCAAACATTTTTACTACTTTACATCCTTGTGTTGATCTCTATAAGCCACATCTTTCTTGGTCTTCTGCCTTGTTATCTTTGTTTTCTTGACCAATCCGTTCATATGTTTCCCAAAGTCCCTTGTTAATGCTTTCATGTAGTCCCTTGTTAATGCTTTCATGTAATTTTAGTTGGGGTCCATAAGCACTAATGACAGTAATCACCTCTTCTCCTAGTACTAGGTTTTCTTGGACTTTATGTACAAGCACCCCCCAATGTTTAAAATAACGATAACATAACAATAACGTTTTTCCTTTGTTGTGTTAACATAGGTTATAACGTAACGCATAATGTAGGTTACGCGATTTAATATTTATTTAATAAAAATAAACATATATACTATATTTAAAATTTTTATAAATAGAAAAATAATTTTAAAATATCTAAAAAAAATATCAAAACAATATTAACACATTTAGCAAGTCTCTCAAAATATTTTAGCGAGCATTGAGGAACTAAGATGCTCTGATGTTGTATAGTTCCTCATCAATTGAAGAGAGATCGACGACGAGTTCCTCGTCAATTGAAGAGTTATGCTGTTTTTTTATTTTTGGAGCATTACAATCATACAATGACAAATTCCTTGTCAATTGAAGAGAGATCAACGAGAGAGGAACTGGGGTGCTTTGATGCTCGCTGATGAGAGAAATGAAATTGAAGAGGAACTGTAGAGAGAGGAGGAACCACATGAGAGAGTCACCATCGTCGGCGTCGACTGCAGAGAGGAGGAACTTGGGTGCTTCTATGCTTCGCTCGCCGTTGCCAATTTAGGGTTTCACGTAGATTTGGTCTTGAGAGAGAAATCGCTTCGCTGTTTTATATTTGTAATTTGTATAAATAACGTGAGTTACGAACGTTATGTTATTTTCATAACGTAACGTTCGTAACGCTCTAAAAAACGCTTGTTATTGGGAACTGTATTTTTTGCGAGTGTTATTTAACGGATGAGTGTCGTTATGTTCTGTAACGGGTTATAACGAGTTACATAACGGGTTTTTTAAAACATTGGCACCCCCACCATGTTTCCTGTATACCAAATGTTTATTGTCCTATATAGTGGACCTATTAACACCATTCATTTCTTACTAGTTACCTATCTCTAAATAGTTAAATGCAATCCTACTCCCCTGGGTTCACTTTTTATCCCCTGCCTCCTATTGTTCACAACAACGTTCCGATTTGACATATTTGGGGTTTGATATGGCACATTGATTTGGTTGACTTGCTGGCCAATCTTTGCTCATCATTGGGCGAGGGTGATCTTGATATGATGTGTCACTTTTAGTTGACGCCATAGGGACCCATTGTTTGCAACACGGTGCTAGGTGGGGATGCCCGCAGATTTTATTCTGATCCATTTAAAGATCCACCATTTGTGGCTTCTCTGTTATGTGTAATGAAGGAATAAGAAATATCTCGCGAGAGATGAAGCAACAGGACTTTAAGCATAGAATTGTGAGAATTTATATTTGGAATGTGTGTATTATATGAAGCAACAGGACAACCCAAAAAAAAAGTATAGTATGTATACCATTTATGTTCTCATTCTAGGAATTGGTGAAAGTAACCAAACTATTGAAGAAATTTTTTTTCATTGTTGATGAGTACATCGGATACTGTAAGGATGAATCTTACCCACCAGAGTTTAGGTAGGACATCACCTTTGAATGTTTCTGACTTGTATGAATTTTATCTGTTGTAATCACCCATATTATCATTTGTAAGAGGAAAAAGAGGAGTGGAAGAAGAAAACAGGTAGGTGTAGGGCTTGTGGAAGTCTGGAGTCTGCCAGCGAGTTATGACTCCAAATTACTTCAACAATTTGATTGAAAATTTAAGTTGATATTAAGCGACATAGATCAAATTGCCATTGCCATACAAAAATGATGCTATCATTTTCTTTAGTATTTCAGAATGAGGGTTGCATTAAAAGATCTCTATAGTTTGATTATGAACTAGCATGATCTAATTCCTTTCTGTACCTGTACTCTTGTCCGGTCATTAGTTTGCCTCTGCAAGCATAGCATCTGAATGCTTTTAAATCCCCTTTATTTGCTTATATCATTCCATTGAGCCTAATGCAATTCGATACACATCGTTTTGCCTTCTCTCTAGGTTTAGTCTATTTCCTAGTTGAGGGATTCTCCCGAGTTACAACAGTTAAAAAATGTAACATAACCCAGTTACTTGTGCAGTGCTTTATGGTAAGGCCCTCTTTCCCATGGATGCTTCCACCAGTCGCCACATAGCAGGGTTGATGCCTTGATAGCTGGCTTTGAGGCCTTCTTGGCTTAGATTTTGTCCTACAAACCTGGCCTGATATTTTCTTTTATTCATTACTTATTATTGTTCTTTGGTCTGGTGGATTTGTCTCTGGCAAGAGCTTGATGTACTTAGCTGTACTTTTTTTTGATGGACTGCGGTTTTTAGAATTAGATGTTATTTCTGAGATGAACTTTACAAATGCAGCTTCATAACCATTACTTTCTTCTATTTGATGTAGATATATATCTAGAGGATGGATTGCCAATCGAAAATGTCTCCTGCACTATCAGTATGGCTCCTACTCATCAAGATGATCAAGGAACTCCTCCTACTCAAGATGATCAAGCAACACACTCCTCAAAAGAAATCATGCTAAATGGCAATGGGCACATTGATGGGTCAGATCATCACAAGCTGATTTTTAGTGACACTTCGTCTGAAGACGAGACCTCAACTTCCTTTGAATCCGCTTGTAATGGCAATGGGACTGTGGATGTGTCAATCCCAAATCTCCCATGAGAGCAGTCCATTGCTGAAGGGAGACACCGTCTCAGGTTTGCTTGGAAGTGGCCTCTACCTCCAGTGTGTATAGTAACGAGCAAGCGACTGAGATTCACAATTAGCACCTGCAATGACTGTCATCATAACCTGATTGCCGTATTAGTTACGTAGAAATTTGTTTTGGCATTAGAATATATTGTCATTCCTCAAGTTTTATTACAGAGTACAGCTGAGATAGACTAGTTTTGGATAAACATGTACAGAGTACTCCTATAGTCAATTACGTGAAACTATATTGAGAAAAAAAACTCAGGAATGGGGTTAAAATGCTTACATTTGGTTATCCTTCTTTTTCTTGATGGCAAGATGTATATGCATGTAAACTGTGCATCGCCTGAGATTGCGACTTTTTGCTCTTATGGCATGCATATGCCGAACATATAAATGTCCAATATATGATAGTTTGTGGTTCTTGGAAAACCTGTGACCTGAAATATCGGCATAGTTGGTGGAGGCTTGAATGGTATACTAGTGCATTCTTCATATTATCATCGGCTATGATGAGCCTTCTGCACTCAAGCAGAATGGCACTTGAATCAGATTGTGGTTGCTATACAAGTTTTACTGGAACTCTCCATTGACTACTCTCCCAGATTTTGGTGTTCCCACAGAAAACGGATCAATCTTGCTACCAGCCACTTGATTCATCCAGTGGCAAATTCATGGTTTGAAATCTTGGTCGTGTAGCTGGGGCCATGGTTTTTAATATCAATATAGTCAGCATTGAGTGTTAATATCAGTAATATGGCCATGTTAGCAACATTAGCCCACATATAGGTCGATATTATTGGGTTAAATGTTGCACATTGCTGATATATATCTAAGAGGGAGTTGATATTGGCACCACAAAAGTGATTAGAGCACCCATCGGATTATGACACCGATAAAATTGATAAAGGCACTCACCAAACACCCACCAAAATTTCAAAAATGATCAAATTAGCCCCTCTTCCTCCTTCCCATCTCCGCCGACATCTCCCTCTCAGCTGTCTTCTTGTTGGAAAGAGAGGTTATTGTCGTGGAAGTCGACAAGGATCGTCGAGGGATCGTCGACATGGATCGTCGAAGAAAGACAAAGGATGCAGCAGCAGCAAAACAGGGTAACAGCAGCAGCAGCAGGAGATCGGTCGACCGGCCGGTCGACCGCCCGCAGTAGCAGGTGATCGGTCGACCGGCCCGGTCGACCGATGTGCACAACATGCACAAGGAAGGATCTCGGTCGACTGCCCGGTCGACCGACTGAAGTGACCCAACTCTCGGTTGGGAACGGTCGACCGGTCGACCGGTGGATGGGGTCGGTCGACCGCCGGTCGACCGACAAGCGGGTTGCGGGCTGCGATTGCTGATTTGGAAATCTGTTGTATTTATATGGGATTTCTAGGGTTTTGTTGTAACAACGAAAGTTGCAGCTCTCTTAATACTCAGAGGTGTTGCATCCATTGTAATCGATCTTCCAAAGAAATTAAATCTCTCTTTCATTGCCCCGAGGACGTAGGCATTGAGGCCGAACCTCGTTAGATCGTTGTTTGCGTGTTCTTTCTCTGGTTTGTGATATTTGTGCTGTTTTGGGAATTGTTCTTCGTGCTTGGGAGATTCAGGGATTCATCTTCAGGTTGTTGTCGGAGCACAACAAATGGTATCAGAGCTTCTCAGGTTTCGCTTGTGATTTTTCTGGAGATTCGGAGGGCTTCAGGATCTGATTCGGTGGAGATCGTGTGTCGATCTCAGATCAGAGATAGTCGTGTTCGTGGGATCGTGTGTCGATCTCAGAAGGACGCAAGGAGTTTTCAAGGAATCTTTGGTTGAGTAGATCCTGTGAGAAACTCAATCTAGGGTTTCAGGAAAAAGGTAAAAATCCAATTTTTATCAAAGTAGTGATCTATTTCCAGTTGGTTGTTTTTCCGCATAAATAGAGGATCAAGTAATCTAGATGGCAGAAGAAACCACTTCAGTTAAGACCATGCATCCTCATCCGAGGATTGACGTGGTGAAGTTTAATGGCACAAATAATTTCGGAATATGGAGATGTGAGGTTATGGATGCCCTGAATGCATCGAACCTCGAGGATACTCTCCTTCTGGAGAAGAAGAGAAGCACGACCACTGATGAAGAGTGGGAGAAGATGAACAGGTCTGCGTGTGGGTTGATTCGTTCATATTTAACGCAAGACATAAAATATCTTGCGCAACATGAGACGTCGGCAAAGCATCTGTGGGAAACCCTTGAGAAGAAATATCTGACCAAGAGTGTCGAGTCAAGATTGCGGCTTAAGAGTAAGCTGTACCGGTTTTAGATGAAGAAGGGGAGCACAGTGAATGAGCACATCAACCGCTACACCAAGCTTCTTACAGATTTGGTGAACGTGGATGTCAAGATAGATGAGGAAGACAAGACGATCATCCTCCTGAACTCACTCCCGGCGGAGGAGTATGAGACATTCACTCTGACCTTTATCAATGGTAGGCAGAGTCTGGACTACCATGAGGTGTCGTCTGCACTGGCAAGTTATGAGACGAGGAGAAAGGAGAGACATCCTTCTTAGTTAAGCTCATCGACGGAGGCACTGACAGTAAGAGGCAGGGGTTCATCAAGGAAGGGCAAGGAGGAAAGAGGAAGATCAAAGTCCAGACCAGTATTTAGGGATCTCAAAAGGAATTAGTGTGCTTTCTGCAGAGAGATAGGGCACTAGAAGGTGGACTGTCCGAGGTTCAAGGGGAAGAAGAAAGAATCAAAGTCTAAGGCAAATCTCGCAAAGGTGGTTAACACTCCAAGCAGTAAATCACAGGCAGATGGATCAGACTCAGATTCATTGGTGTTCTCATTCTCAATTACAACTCCCATCATAGGCTACTCAGGTGAAAATGAGTGGATCATGGATACAGGTGCTACATATCATGTATGCCCTAATCGGGATTGGTTTACTAGTTTTGAGAAGCTGGAGTGGTGTTCGGTCGTCATGGGCGATGATCATCCGTGCATCATGGAGGGTGTTGGTACAATCCAGATTAGAATGTTTGATGGGATGGTGAGGGAGCTGAAGGAAGTGAGGTATGTACCTCAGTTGAAGAGAAACCTGATTTCCGTAGGAGCTTTGGAGTCATTGGGCCTTGGGGTGTCTATTAAGGAAGGAGTCCTTAGGATGACAAAAGGTTCGATGGTGGTGTTGAAGGCCGATCGTCGGAACAACCTATACTACTTGAAGGGTAGTACGGTGACAGGGCAAGTGGCGGCTTCTACCAGTTCAAAGGAAGATTCAACCAGGCCGTGGCACATGAGGTTCGGACATGCAGGAGAGAAGTCAATGCAAGCTCTTGCAAGGCAAGGGTTGCTGAAGGGTGCCGAAACCTGCAAGATAGAATTCTGTAAGCATTGTATCATCGGCAAGAAGACCAAGGTGAAGTTCGGCACAGCATCACATTGCACCGAGGGGATTCTTGACTATGTTCACACGGATGTCTGGGGACCTACCGAGACTGCATCGATTGGAGTTAACCATTATTTTGTGTTATTTATTGATGATTTTTCTAGGCGCTGCTGGGTATATACCATGCGACACAAAGGAGAAGTCCTAAAACTGTTCGTGAAGTGGAAGACTAACTTGGAGAGAAGCACTGGAAGGAAAATCAAGGTCTTCCGTTCTGACAATGGAGGAGAGTACAAATCCGATCCTTTCCTTTAGCTATGCCTTGATGAGGGCATAGAGAGACACTTCACGGTACGAGAGACTCCGCAACAGAATGGGGTAGCAGAGAGGATGAACAGGACCTTACTAGAGAAGGTCCGGTGTATGTTGTCCAATGTAGGATTGTCAAAGAAGTTTTGGGCTGAGACTTTGGCGTATGCATGCTACCTTGTGAATAGGTTGCCGTCGTCTGCGATAGGGGGGAAGACTCCTCTTGAGGCTTTGTCAGGAAAAGCAGCTGCTGACTATGATTTGCTACGGGTCTTCCGATGTCCATCCTACTATCTGAAATCACCTAGAGGGGGGGGGTGAATAGGTGATAATGCTAATCTAATGAACTTAATGCGAAATTTAAAAACTAATTGCAATTAACAAGAGATGCACACTCAAACAAGCCAAGCAAATAATTATGAATGAACAATATGAATTGATGCAAGGCACAAAGTAAAGAGAGAGAGAGTCAAGGGATCAAGCGCAAACAACAAGATATGTTTCGAGGTTCGAGCACCCAGCTCTACATCCCCGCCTTCACACAGAAGGATTTCAAGTCCACTAGTTTGTCCACAAAGGACTCCCACAAAGGGAACCTCCACCGAGGATTTGGGGCAATAACAATTACAAGGAGTACCCAACTCCTCTCCTTATAAACACAACCTCCTCCTTGAGGCACAACACCAAGCCAACAAATAATCACCTCACAACTTGAGGGATAAGCACAAAGCAACACAAGGATCACCTCACAACTTGAGGGATACAACCCAAATGCACAACCTCCTCAACACAATAAGGGAAAGGCACAAAGCCAAGCAAATGAAGGGTTTACAACTTGGTGGTCTAAACAACAATCACAAACAATTTCTTTCCCACACAAAGATCCTATAGAATGAGATAGTAGATGTAGCTCAAGTGTGGAGAAAACCAAAGGAATGGAAATCAAAAACTCAAAGAAAATCTTTGGGAAAAACTAGAAACCAAGATGAAGATGTTGAATCAAAATCTTTTCCCAAAAACCCTTTCTTGATTTTCTAAACCCTAGCAAAAACACCAAATAGATTGTTCAATTTAAAGCCCAAAAACTTCTTTTGATTGCTGTGAAAACACTAGAGAGTCAGGAAAAATTCGCACAAAAAATCATTGAGAAAACCTCTTTCCAATGGGGTATTTATAGGCCATTTAGAAAACTAGCCGTTGGCAGCAGATTCTGCCAAAAATGAACTACCGGTCGACCGGTCGGTCGACCGGCCAACGGTCACATTTTGACCGCTGGCAGCAACCGGTCGACCGTGCAGTCGACCGTCCCAGATACAGAGAGCAATGCTCTCTGTCCGGTCGACCGCTCGGTCGGCCGGGGCCAAACCGAGAGCAAACTGCTCTCAGTCGGTCGACCGTGCAGTCGACCGGCTTATGGGGCAGCCAGCGTGCACGTATCTGTGCACGTCGGTCGACAGCTCCGGTCGACCGGCTACATGGTTCGGTCGACTGTCCAGTCGACCGGCCTAGCCTGGCAGCTGCAGTTCTGAGCCAGAAAAATAAGGTATTTATAATCCAATAAATTCCCATAAAATCTCTAGAATTACACAAAAATAGTTTTATCATTTTATATTGAAATATAAACTTGTGTTAAAAATTTCAACACAAATTTCAAACATCTTGAAACATTTTTGTGTCTTATCATTTTTACCAAAATCCAAAAACTGTATTTTCTAAAATTTGGATTTTTGAATAGAAAATACATTTTGTCCAAAACTTATCCAAATGCAAAAACATGATATTAAACAACATTTAGGCATGATGTATATGGATATAATCCTATATACATGAAACATATATATATCCATGTTTTTGTCATTAATTCAAAAAATATGTTTTGTTAAAATACAAAACCTAAAACACATGAATAGGTATATCAAAACTAAGTTTGTCTAGGTAGTTGAAGCATGCATGTATATAGAACAAAACTGATATACATTAAACCATGTAAACTTGTTTTGATCAATCTATTCATGAAAACTAAGATCGGTTAAACCTATCAAACCGAAAACCAAAACATGAAACGTGAGTGTTGTGAACTTGAGCATATCGTACTATTCTAATCTTTACAATTTGGATCTAAACACAAAACTAAAGTAGGTACCGATGTCTTCTTGATGATCTTCAATCTTCAAGCCGACTCGATCCCAAACGTGATCCACCTAGTGCAAAGGTATGATCTTGATGCTCGGGCACTGGAATCACCATGTGAAAGCTTCCAAACTCCTTTTGATGAAGCTAATCACCTACTAACATCTTGATTAATGATCTGAAACTAAATAACACAAGATTATTAGTACACATAACTACATGAGTTAATCATCATCAAAACTAGAGTGGAAGGCCTTTGGGCCAACAATCTCCCCCTTTTGATGATGACAAAACTCATGGAGTTATATATGCATGTATTAAAGTTAAGCTTCAAAGAAGCTCCCCCTTAACTCATGCATAAACATAAAACATAAATATATGCAATGAATATTAAACATGTACATGCATAGTCATGCATAAAACAATAAAATAAAACTTGTTCTTATATCAATTGAAATCGCTCTGATGCCAATTGAAATTGTCAAAACAAAATATGCTCTAGATACCAATTAAAACATGTTCTTAAATAATGCTCTTGATACTAATTAAACAATTAAACAACAAATTAATAAACAAAACATGCATATAAGACATGCATATAAACTCAAATACTTCTCCCCCTTTTTGTCAATCATCAATAAAGGGGTCCAAGTAAAAACAAATCAATAAATTCTTCTCCCCCTTTTTGTTCGAAACAAAGAATCAACTAAGGGGTTTAAAAGCAATAAAACAATGTTCTCCCCTTTTTGTCTAAAACACAAATTATGTAAATAAGGGGTGACAATCAATTAAGATATCAATTAAAAAATTTATCAAAGTAGAGCATTTTGATACCAATTGAAAGGAAACATAAAAACATTGATACCAATTTTAAGAAAACAATCTTGATACCAATTGAAATTAAACATAACAAATTTTGAATTTCTAAACAAGAATTTTGATACCAATTGTAAATATTTTTCATTTTGAACATATGATACCAAATTGAAATTTTCAATCATAAAGTATGGGAGTGGAAATCAAATACCAATTGAAAGATGAAATATAAGGTTTCTCCCTCTTTATGAATTACCAAATAAAAACATGCAAAGCTTGTATATGGATGCTAATTGAAAACTAGTCAATTGAAACAAGATAGTCATTATAAAACAAGCTTTACCATGATCAAATTTGTGCTCTAAGATATATGAATATAATAAGCACAAATAAAAACATATATATGTATGAAAATTAGATACCAATTGAAATTGATATTCTTTGAAGTGCAAGCATACATATACAAAAAATATATGAGTATACAAAAATGTTAATATTGATACCAATTGAAAGAATCCAATGATACCAATTGAAACAACAATAATATCAAGTGTATATCTCATATTACCTAGCCTCCCAATCATGTTCAAGTTTAAAATGATTTTCACTAAAAGGCATACATGAGCATGATCTCCCATCCAACCACCCTTAGAAGGTATGGGTTTTCAAAAAAATAGATTTGAAAAATATAGTATGTTTGAAAACATCTACCATGAGAAGAATACGAACTAGTTAAATAGGAAAACTTGTAAACTAGTACGAAATCCTTCAAGTAAGGAATAAAACAAAATCATTTTTCATGAAACATGAAAATCACATGATCACTAACACTCAAAGTCTATATAGCCCATATCATACTCATGAAAACAAAGTCATGAGAAACATAATAAAGTGAGTGCACAAGTGTTATGTGAAACACACAAACATGAAAATAGCAATTAAGCTCAATTAAGATATTCCTTAAACATGAAAACATGAAAATCATAAGAAACTAAATTTTCATAAAAAAACAATTTATACTTCAAGGCATATGTATGTTTTGACAACACAAGAAGTATACATACATATCCCTAAACACAATTTGAGTTCATAATAAAGATTTGTATGAAAAACAAATGACTCAAGGGGTATACATGTATATCTTAAGGTTTGGCAAAATAAACATATACATGAAGTGAAAACACATGATCATAAAAATATATCCAAAATAGGGAATACAAGTTAGAATGCATGAATTATCAAAACTAGACTATACTCGCACATCCAATGGGTACAAATAAGCATCCAAGCACAAACATATATAAAGATTTATTTATGGCCCACTACATGTACACGTATATATCCTAGTTTTAATGAAAATTAATATCTAAACAAGTAATCAAGTCATGAAGCATAAAACAAGAAAAATCAACATGAAAAATCATAAACATGATCATTATGTAAATCCACATGCTATTAGAGGTATGATGTGCATAATAGCTAAACAAATGGTGAGAACACAACATATGGGTCCATATAAATATGGGTGATCTCAAAAGTTATACATGCATGTCAATGATCTAAGAATCATGGCATTTAACATAATAAACTATAAACATCAAAACAAAACAAAAATCATAAACACACATATGATCATTATGTACATGCACATGCATTAGATCTAGAACATACATATTAGTTTAAAAACAAAGTGAGAACACAAGGATAGGTCCATGGGTGTCTCAAATAACTAACATGTATAACACTAATCTAATTATCATAGCATAAACATAATAATCAATAAACCAGGACATGCTATGAAATGATGAACATGAAAAGCATGCAAATGTAAACGGGAGTTAGAGATTGATACCAAAACCGATGAAGGCACCTCTCTAGTTCTCCAAACCAATGGTGGTCCTCTCCACCAAACTCCCCTTGAAAGTGATGCATCCAAATTTGTTTTCTCTTAAGCACGGAACGCATCCACTCAAGGCACCGCTACTCTCACGTGATGCGAGAGCCCACACCTACATCAAATACATGAGGGGTGGTCTTTGGTACCCATTTTCTTTTGGGTCCATAGGGGTTAGTATCTTTCCTAACCCAAACAAGATTATTTGCTAAATTTTCAACATGTAAACGATCATAGCAAAATCTAGCAAGGTGGCCATTTCGACCACAGGGTGTACACGTGTACACATGGGCATACATAGTGTGAAGTTTGTGATCGTGATGAGTATGTGTATGCCGTGATGGGTGTACATGCAAAGATGGACCTTGTTTCTTACGAACCAAGGTTCCAAGCGTGTATGATTTAAAGTACATTGGCTCAAAGTGGAGCCCAAACAATCAACACTTTTCTTCAAAACATTTATATCATTTTCAATAGTTGAAGATAAAGTGGAGCATGCAATAGGTGTGCTAGATGAAGAAGCTACACTAGCATGGCAAACATGTGAAGACAATTCAATTTTCAAAGAATCATTTTTCTTTAAAACAAAATCCAATTCTTTTGTAATGAAATCAATTTTATTTTCAAAGTAAGGTTATCTTTTAAAATAAAATCTAATTTAGAAGATAAACCTCATTGTTTTTCACAACATCATCACAATCATTTTGCTTTTCAAAACATCAATCTCTTTTAGGGCAAGGTCTAGTTGAGATCTTAGTGAGTCACGTTCACTAGTAATCTCTTCCTTCTCTTGCAAAACCGATTCAAAAGTTGAGCACAAATCCTTCATTTCTTCTTTTAATTCAAAATGTTTCTTTTTCAAAAGGTCATGTTTTTCTAAGAATTTTTCAAGCTTTGAGGCAAGTTCTACATTTAAATTTTGAACTTCCAAACACCCATAGCAATATGAACTAGAGCTATCATCTAGTTGAGAATCCGATTGTACCTCAAGGGAGTCTTTCCTTGGACCATGAGGCAATGCTCGTCGGACTTGTCTCTCCTAAATTTCCTCAACTTGTTAATGATCCTTGGAAGCTCGGGAGAAGTCAAAATGCTCCAAACTGCAAAAGCCGAATCATAATGATCAAACACATGTAAAAGATCTTCATTAAGAGATGCTCTAAGTGTCTTAAGTGCTAATACATTTGCCTTTTTATGCTTGCTAGCATTAGGGTAGGATTCTTGAGTAGTGGCTTGATAAACTAGATGTTCTAGGCTTTTAAATCACTACTCATCTTGGCCTTCCAAAAATCATGTCTAGAAAAATCAAACATAGGAGGGCTATCCATGAGTGCAAACTAAATGTGTGCAAATGAAAAATGCAAATAAAGATTAGCAAACCAAGATCTCTCTCCTAGGTGGTTAAACCTAAATATCAGGAGCGTAGGCTCTGATACCAATTGAAATCACCTAGAGGGGGGGTGAATAGGTGATAATGCTAATCTGAACAGAGGTTTTGGCGTGAGAAAAAAAGAATAGATAAGTCACGGAGGCCTTCATGAAGTTATTTGTAGAAAATATTGTTACAAAAAGAAGGGTGTGGAGAAGTTGGGTAACAAAAGACAAGAAGGTCTTACCGTCAACTATCGTATTGATACTAGAGTTCAGTGTCTTGCTGAGATGCATGTTCATTTGCGTTTATTATCAGACAGAAGGTTTGGGTGGTCACCCAGTTTGCTGTTTCACATTCACAAGATTTATCAAGCCCGGATGAGATCCATCACTTTTACTCTCACCAGACAAATCGATTAAAGATTAGCAGAAGCATTATGACCAATTTGATTGATGTAAGAATGTGTCTTTTAATATTTTCTGGGTTGTTAATGTAATGAATCATGGAGAAGGTTGTGAAGAAGTAAGTCTCCAATAAGTCATTTATTTTATTCGACAAAGAATAAATAATATTAGACAAGAGTTTATTTCTGTCATCAAATATTTTCAAGAGAAAGCAGAGTCAGATTCAGAATTTTTCTTTACCAGTGAGGTTGATCATGCAGGAACACTGAGAAGTGTCTTTTGGGCTGATAGGAGAGCAATATCTTCTTAATTAAGTTTTTCTGATGTGGTGATTTTTGACATAACATATAGGACTAATCGCTTGAACCAGCCATTTGCTCTATTCACTAAAGTGAATCATCATCTGCAGTCTATTTTGTTTGGTTGTGCATTACTTGTGAATGAGCAAAGGGATACATTTGTTTGGCTTTTTAATAAGTGGCTCAAATGCATGCAGGGAGTTGCACCAAAGGTGATCATTACTGATCAGGACGCCCAGATAGGCGATGCTATCAAGATAGTTTTTCTAAATTTCTGGCACTGTTACTGTTTTTGGCATATAAGAAAAGACATTGGCGAGCAATAAATCCCCCTGATGAACAAGTATGGAGATGATTTTGTCATAACTATGAAAAATAAGTTATAAAATATTGCAATCAAGATCGCAGTGTTATTAAGCAAAATATTCTTAAAGGAACTGCTGTCACATAAACTGTGACTAATGTCTTAGTCTTCTAATCAACTTAATTACTTAACTTATGAGACCTTTGTCACTGCTTCAATAGACTGTGACCCTTATTTCATAAGACTATGACCACAGTCGCAGTATCCTATTTAGCTTACTTAATAAAAAAGATTGCGATCCAAGTCAAAAAATGAAAAAAAAAGACTACAACACTGCGACCAAGGTCGCAGTGTAAAACCAAAAATAAATCTAAAAAGTAAAAATGACGTTAATTTTTTTTAAATCCTAAATTTTTTTCAGAAACTGCGACTTCGATTGCAGCTTTAGGAAAAAAATAAAATAAACTATTTCAAGTCGTAGTAATTGATTGAATTGTGGTTAAAACATCTTTCAGAATAAAAAAAATTTGAACATTAATGCGACTAGGTCACATTCTGTTAAAGGAATTAATTTTCTAAAATATTTTTGAAATTAGAAGCTTCAAAATTTTAATAAAAATCTTATTTTTAATCAAAAAATTTAGTTGAAGTTTAATTTTTAGAATTAAAATTCAACAATGAAATGAAAAAATTTTAGGTATATGAGATCTATTTGAATCGGTTGAGATTAAAATGGTGAAAAAGATCTTTAAATAACAAAAATTGGAAAAATGTCTGAAAAATCTATTTTTTACTAGGGCACCTAATAATCTAGGGTTTTTACGATTTTTTACGTTTTTCGGCAGATGCTTTCTTGGTCGACATCTTGATCAGATTTTTATTTTATAAATTAAATTTTTAATGTGGATGATTTAGAAATTTAGGAATCAAGATCTGTAATTTTTTGAGAGAGGAATAGTTTTAGCCAGGTTAAAAGTGAAACTGAGGGTATTTTAGTTATTCGGCAGCAATAAAGTGATTGATGGTCTTTTCGAGCGAGATGCTTTATCTTTTTACTGCCTAAATTTTTGACATTCTGCGGCTGATATAAAGCCACGTCATGCCGGCTGAGTAACTCTCTCAGCTGGCGACTGAGGTACAGATCCCTTTTCTCTCTCTCTCTCTCTATATATATATGTGAGAGAGAGACATATATATGTGTGTGTGTGTGTGTGTCTCTTCTCTCTCTCTCTCTCAGAGAGAGACATATATATATATATATGTCTCTCTCTCACACACACATATATATAATACATACATATATATATATATATACATACATATATTACATACATACATATATATAATATTATATATATATATATATATATATATATATATATACAATATATATATATATATATACATATATATATATATATACATATATATATATATATAGAGGGAGGGGAATCTGTACCTCAGCCGCCACCTGAGAGAGACTCTCTCAGCTGGCGCAACGTGGCAGAATTTCAACCACATTTTTGGGTGGTGGTACCATGGTCGCAGTTTTATATGAGGATTGTGATTAAGTCGTAGTGTTTTTATGAGAACTGCTATCATGATCGCAGTCTTTTTTAAGAACTGTACCTCAGCCACCAGCTGAGTGAACTCTCTCAGCTGGCACTTCAACACGATCATAGTCCATTGCGACATAGTTGAAGTTTTTAAAAATTCATATATTCTCAGCGTAATTGGTCGCAGTCCTCACAAAAACACTACGACCATGGGAGCAGTCCTCAAAAAAATACAGCGACCATTGATCGGTCACTGATACTGCATAATTATTATCATATTCTCATACTTATTATATAATAAACTCTATTTTTAATCCTATTTATTCTCTAATTTATATGCAGGCCTATTGCTAAAGGAAAGAGAAGAGAAACGAGCCCAAAAGCCCATCAAAATTCTTATTTAATTCAGAATTAATTTGAAATTAGAAGATCAGGGCAGATCAAGGCAAATCAGAAAAGATAAAATCAGTTGAAAATTAGTTAGAACAAATCTTTACAAATCAATTGGTTAAAACCAAAGATCAAAGGCTATTTCGTTAAATCCAGGAGCTGAAACGGGAAATTCAAAACTAGATAAAGGGAAATCAAAAATCCAAGAGCTGTACCCCCTGGGTGTGGCCACCTGGCCACACCCAAGCCGTGGAAATGCAGCCAAAATCGCATTTTCGCGGCTTTGTTGATTCAGTTGGGGGAGCATTTGCTCCCCTTATCTTCGTACGCTCCTCCCCGTTAGGTTTTTTCCTACAAATTACTGAGTTTTCAGATACTAGAGCGAACAAGCAGAGATAGATTTTAAGCCAGGTTTTCATTCTTTTTAGTGTAGGTTTTTATTTTTTTTCTTTTATGTAATTTTTATTTTTCTTTATGTAACTGAGAGGAGAGAAGAGTTTCATGGAGGAATTAGAGCAAGTTTGTACTGAGGGTGACACCAGTGTAGGTAAGTCTTTTCTTTCATCTTTATTTGAATTGAATCGAAGTTTCTTTTCCTTCTTTACTCTTGTTTTCATTTACTCTCCTTTGATGTGTTGCAATTCAAGTGAATCCGATAGCCTCGAGACTGCTTCACCATTGCTAGTGCCCTTGATGGTCTATGGTGATGAACAACCATTCTTTTGTTAGTTTAGCTTGCCTTTTTATTCATAATGTAGATCGGGAATGGGGAAGATCCTACACGCCATGCTTGATCGCCTTCAAAGACTAGGTAAGTCGTAGTTACGGATCCAAGGTATATGAGCACTGAAGTGGTAAGTAATTTTTAGTTTCTTTTCTTTTACTTTTAGTTTAGATCACCAACACCATAATCTCCCAACTCTTTTATCACTCTTTTTAATTTCTTTGTACAAATCCATTTTTCTATTTTCTCCACCTTCTTAATCTACCACTTTCTTCTTAACGTAACTAACTTATTTTTCTCTTTTCTTTTCAAGAACAAAAGAAGATCTTTAACTATTCTTTGTAGCATAAAAGAGAACTTACTAAACAGCTTCCATCGCTAGTCCCTCCTTGTGGATCACGACACTATTGCACTATTGTTATAGTGGTAGAATTGAGCACCTTGTACTATTGTTATAAAAGTTCTGAAATTCTGTATTTTCTGTGCAAGTAAAATCTCAATCAAATTTTGGCGCTATTGCCAGGGAGAGACAGTAAGTAATTCTCTTTTTAAGTTTATATTTTTTTGGTTAACTTTCTTCTTTGTTCTTGGTGTACAGTGATAAAAATCAAGAAAATTTTTATTGCAATGAACATATAAGTGGCTCTAGACTCTGCTCAAGAAAGCAGAGCCCAGAAGCCCTCAAATTTGCTACATTACAGTGGCAGTCTGAGTGAACTACTAACCTGTATTTTTGTAGGTTGGCTGAATTGCAAAGCTAAATTTCTGCAGCTATTTATTATCTTGTTTGACTCACTGTATATGTTTTCTAACCTCAACAGTAAATTGATGCTTGTTAAATGCTAAAAATAGTTTAGACTTTGCATTTAGCCACGTGTCTAATTCGTTTATATTTTATATTACTATTGAAGAGTGCTGGAGCAAAGTACGTGTGCATAACATGCAGTATAGGAACACTTTTGAATTGTTTACATTGCTTAAGTGTTATTTTTCATGTACATATTGTACTAAATTGATTTAAAAGGGCTTGTCCTATAAACAAGATAAGGTCGGGAAGTCATTACCCTCCCTTAGCCCACAAATAATCTCCTCACTCACTAACCCAAGTGTAACTAAAACTGAGTAGACGTTGGCCCTAGGGACTTCTCAGACTCATATAGGAGAATGACCTAAGAGGAAAGTTGATTAGAATTTGACTCTTGCCAAATCGGTGTCTAAGGTTGGAGATTGAGGGGCGAAACCTCGAAGGTTGGTGGTTTGACATAATTAGGCCCGTTGCTTAGGTGCAGATACCTCCCACTAATCTTGCCCCTACCTGACCGATTAACTTGTGGTCAGATTCTGCAATATACCCCTGTGGACAGTCTAACCAGTTAGGAGTCGTCTAGGTCTAAGGTCTACCCTAACTTAGGTCAGATTTTTTTCTTTTTATTTGTTTGCTTATTTATTTATTTTTCTTTGTTTGTGTTTGACATTTCCTGTATGATATGACTTATAACAACAATTTTTCAATTTTAATGATAATCTATGTTATACCCCGACCTCTTTTTCGGATATTACCAACCCGACATATCATAACTTTAACCAACCTAGTGTGCTGAATTGGTCTTATCGAATCAATACATGCCCCAATCCCAATACTATGAACAAGACTGGAATAATAATTACTACTCTTCACAGAGTCAATGGGGATACAACTCCCCCAAGTCATATTGTCAACCACCTTACCAACATCCAACTTTATATATTCCTTCTATCGAACAACCATTAGAAGAATCAATTGACTGGAAAAAGAGGATAGAAGCTTTAGACGAGCTTGAGTGACGAATTCAAATTTTAGAAGACTCAAAATCCCATCAAAATTTTCAAATCACAGATCCTTACTATATTTTTAAGGAGAACATGCCAACTTAGAAAAGAGTATGAAAATCATGATTTAATGTCAAAAGGTCCACTCGATATGATAGAAGAAAGACTTAGTAGATTGGAAAAATGCGTAAGAATAAGGAAACTCTCCTCACCCAATCTTTGACTATTCTCGACACTTCTAGCTATAATGATGAAAATTAAGAATCATGGCATCTTGAAGATTTTGACCAAGATTCAATTTCACTACAAAACCTTGAACTTGACCAATATCAACCCATTGACGAATTGACGAGTTTTAATTTTAATGAGATTGAACTTGATTATGAATGTGAACCCGACCCCCAACTTTGTGATTCAGTTTCCATCTTTGAATCTATGTTGACTCTGGTATTCTTACCCAATTTGGACCAATTTTCTGAGCCAACATTTATTCCTTTACCTATTGATTTAGAAATGGAATCACCAATTTTGGATAGTCAGATTTCATTAATCGGAAAAGAATGTGAATTTAAATTCTTGGATTGGTTTCAATCTTGAACCAAAACTAACTCTTGAACCCAAAGTTGATTTTTCTGAGTTAGTATTGGTTCCTGAACCTATCATTCTTGAGCCCAAGTCAACCATTCCACCAAGTCACGTTCTTTTGTTGGACATAGGTATAAACCATGATGACTTCTTGATGATTTTTCAAGACTGGTCATGTAAAGGGAGTAAGTTTCTCGATAGGATCTTTTATGATCCTATTCATATTGGGGACTGCAAATAGGTAAATAGAAAAGAGGTCAATAAAGGTGGGTTCCGTGAACCACCACATTATCTTAATTGGGTAGCAACACTTAACCCAATCAGTCCACCACCATAATGTAATATTTTGCTTCCCTGTCTTCTTTTTCATGCATCTATGCATTAATTCATACATTGAGGACAATGCATGAGATAGGTGTGGGGAAGGGTTCTAGCATACCTAGATTTTCCTTTTATTATAAATTTTTTTTAACATTTTCTTTACTTTTAAAAATTTTTTGAAAATAGAAACAATATTTGACATATTTTTGTAAGAAATTAAGTCAATTTTAAGGAATAGGAGAATCATAATTATGTTTTCTTATACTTGATCAAAATAAAATAATTTGTTTGATTTTCAAGGTTAGAAAGAAAATTTGAAAAAGTAATTTAGTCTTGATTTTTACCTTAATGATATATGCATGTTTTATACACTTACACACGTAGAGTTCAAAAACAAAGATTCTTATGCCTTTTAAAAAATAGAAAAAGAAAAAGAAAAAAGAAAAAAATATAAAAATCCTCTGATTAAGCTAGGTATTTCTGCCTCATAAAGCATAAGTAATCACACCTAAAGATGGTTCATATAATTAAATTCTTAGTTTTGTGGCCTTGTTTGCTTGAGTCCTTAAGTTCTTAGGGTGTTTTTTCCCCCCGTTGCCCTAAGACCGTTTGGTTTGGGAGTCACCGATTAAAGGCTCGTTACATGAGCAGATTAGAAGCCTAATAGAACTAAGGATAATATCACCAAAAAAATAAAAAATAAAAGAGAAAATAATAATAATAAGGCATAAGAGTTAGATTTAAAGAACCTCGAGTCAAAATTTCACGGTGACAAAAGTGCATATGACTCAGGTTAAATAATAGATTAGATGAGAAATACAATTTGACTCTATGCCTTGATTGATAACAAGTTTTTAAATTAAGACTAAACTTAAAAATGAAAAGTTCAATTTTTCTATAACTTATAGATTACTTAATTCTTACAATAATACTTCAATTTTTTTCTCTTTCAAAATGTATTTTCAAAATACTAACACTTTATCTCTCTTTCTTAGGATTTTGTGGGTATAATCTACTAAAAACTCTCATGAGACAAAACTTGTCCTCTAGGGAAACCTAGAGGTTTAACGGCTTATTGCACAAGCTCAGTGCAATCGCGTGACCTGCGAAAGTGGTCTAATAATCTTTACTTTAGTTTTGTTGTTTCGCTCGAGGGACGAGCAAAAGATATGTATGAGGGTGTGATCGGTCGCTGATACTGCTTAATTATTGTCACATTCCCATACTTATTATATAATAAACTCTATTTTTAATCTTATTTATTGTCTAATTTATATGCAAGCCTATTGCTAAAGGAAAGGGAAGAGAAACGAGCCCAAAAGCCCATCAAAATTCTGATTTAATTCAGAATTAATTCAGAATTAGAAGATCAGGGCAGATCAAGGCAAATCAGAGAAGATAAAATGGTTGAAAATCTGTTAGAACAAATCTTTAGAAATTAATTGGTTAAAGACAAAGATCAAAGGCCGTTTCGTCAAATCCAAGAGTTGAAATAGGAAATCTAGAACTAGATAAAGGGAAATCACAAATCCAGGAGCTGTACCGCTCGGATGTGGCCACCTGGCCACACCCAGGCCGCGGAAACGTGGCCAAAGCCGCGTTTCTGCTGCTGTTGATTCAGTTGGGGAGCGTTTGCTCCCCTATCTTTGTACGCTCCTCTCCGTTCGGTTTTTTGCTTAAAATACTGGGATTTTAAAGACTACAGCTATTGGTCAGAGATAAATTTGGGCCAGTTTTTCATTCTGTTTAGTGTTGCTTTTTATTTTTTCTTTTATATAATTTTTACTTTTCTTTATGTAACTGAGAGGAATGACGAGTTTCATAGAGGAATGAGAGCAAGCTTGTACTGAGGGTGACACCGGTGTAAGTAAGTCTTTTCTTTCATCTGTATTTGAATCGAATCGAAATTTGTTTTCTTCTTTACTCTTATTTTCGTTTACTCTCCTCTGATGTGTTGCAATCTAAGTGAATCCGATAGCCTCGAGACTGCTTCGCCATTGCAAGTGCCCTTGATGGCCTATAGTGATGAACAACCATTCTTTTGTTAGTTTAGCTTGCACTTTTATTCATAATGTAGATTGAGAATGGAGAAGATCCTACACGTCATACTTGATCGCCTTCAAAGACTAGGTAAGTCATAACTACGGATCCAAAGTATATGAGCACTGAAGAGGTAAGTAATTTTTAGTTTCTTTTCTTTTAACTTTTAGTTTAGATCACCAACACCATAATCTCCCAACTCTTTTATCACTCCTTTTAATTTCTTTGTACAAATCTTTTTCATTTTCTCCACCTTTTAGTCTACCACTTTCTTTTTAACGTAACTATAACTTATTTTTATCTTTTCTTTTCAAGAACAAAAGAAGATCTTTAACCATTCTTTGTAGCATAAAGAGAACTTACTAAAAGCTTTCATCGCTAGTCCCTCCTTGTGAATCACAACCCGCAGAGCCACTTGCTATAGTGGTAGAATTAAGAACATTACACTACTGTTATAAAAGTTCTAAAATTTTATATTTTCTGTGCAGGTAAAACCTCAATCAACCATGATAGTAGTCTTCACAAAAAAATACTGCGACCTGATAGTAGTCCTTACAAAAACTGCGACTATGATAACGCTGCGCCCAAGATTTGTGTTTGAGATTTAGCCACGTCGCGTCAGCTGAGAGAGTCTCTCTCAGCTGGCAGCTGAGGTACATTTTTCTTACACACACACACAGAGGAGAGAGAGAGAGAGAGAGAGAGAGAGAGAGAGAGAGAGAGAGAGAGAGAGACTTGTGTCCTTCAAGGGTTTGAGGTTGAATCCTTCCCACTTAAATATCAACATCCAATATTCGAATATAAGATTCACTCTGTTAAAGTTGATTTATATTATTTCAAATATCTATAAACCAAAAATTAAGTGTTTTGAATACTTTTTGCCTATGCATTAAGTCAGAAAAAACGGACGGCCTAAATAGTGAGTTGGTTAGTTTAACGGTTTAGAACATTTGAAACCTAACAAAAATTAGTTTGTAGGGGTTTTTAAATGTTTAGATCATAGTCAAGTGGCCGGATCGAGAATTTATATTTTTAAAGACATAGATCTAAATAACTCACTCCTTTCGGCCGTTCAATTTGCGCTGCTTGATGGATGGGGAAAAAAATATTCAAAAACACTTAATTTTTGGTTTATATATACTTGAAATATATAGATCAACTTTAACAGAGTGGATCTTGTATTCGCTTGTCGGAGGGTTGTATTTGAGTTGAAAGGATTCAGGCTCAAATCCTTTTAGAAAGACACATGTCTCTCTCTCTCTCTCTCTCTCTCTCTCTCTCTCTCTATATATATATATATATATATATATATATAATATATATATATATATATATATATATATATATATATATATATATATAATAGGAAGAGAGAGAGAAGACGAACTTGTTTGGTTTTGAGGTTAATTTTGTTGAAGTTTTTAAAATTATGAGCGTAATTGAAATAAACTCATGTGTGTGATTTCTATTTTAGGAAATTAGTTCCACTTGGAAAAGAGTAATAAAAAGAAAGTTGTATATATAATAAAACTATAACAACTCTATTGTTTGGGTTACAAGGTGGCCATGGGCTTACGATGCATCGTGCACGCGTGCAGCATGGTTACATAGGCGCATTATTAGGCACAATTAGCTCACATGTATCGTTACAAGTTACAATATAGTGCTACATGTTGTTGCCCTATATTTTTCTTTTAGTTTTTGAACAATTTCAAATTTAAAATTTAAATTTTGAAAGAAAATATGACTACTGAACACATTTTTAAATTTTTAAGGATATGACTGTTGGAATTCTAACAGTCATAACTGATCATATTAACAATTGCCTAAAACTAAAAGGGTTTTTCAAAGGCTATATAAGTAGCCTGCCATTCTTTCCAAACAATAAATTCCAAATTCCTTCTCTCCTCCGTGTTTGATGTGGTTCCGAGTTGAAACTTGGACCGCAACCAACGCTTTTGTCGTGGTAAAAAATTGACTCTTAGGAAGATGCTGACGCATGTCTAAGCAAGCAATTCGTCTTTTTAAGTTTTCGCAACTATCAACTGCTTTCGTCACATCGGACTCTCCTGAGAGCATCCATAGATCCCAGAATCACTCCAGACCGAATCTAAGTCAAACTCCAAAGCTCTGCCACCCATAGCCATCCCAGAGGAAACCCCCGTCCTTGAGACATCACCCTCCAGAGTCACCTATAGTCTAACGTCTCCAACTTCACCCGGAAGTCCCTAGTAACAACCGCCGAGATCTCCGCTTGGAATCACACAACCTCTTCTCTCCACATTGAAAATGTATAACGTCCGTGGCTTGCATTAGAAAGAAGGAAAATAAGCTCATCGTAGGAACGCGCTAGTGAATCACTCCTCCTCCTGGAGTTCGGAGCTCAACCTCAGACACCTCGGAAAGGATGTGATACCATTACCTTCTTGTGCATCTTGTAGGCTTCAGTCTTATTGGACGACGCTGCCTCACTGTCAGAGGGCTTCTTGAGGGTACATCTTATCCTTTTTGAAAATGTAAGGAGAATGATGGCGAGGGCAAAGACTTCTTCTGATAGATGTTCCCCTTTGAATGGGTCCTCAAAGTCTGGAGGTGAGGCATGATCGACGAAGGTGGAAGGATTGAAGTATTTGGATTCGGATTTTCTATATTTCTTCTTCAAAAATGTAAACACAAATATGTAAAGGAACATTTTGCATTACACTCATTAGACGTAACACAATAAATATAATGAAATGAATGAAAATGGTTATGTTTGGATCTTACCTGATTTGTTTTTATCATAGGCTTTTGGATATGATACAATCACGCCTCTTTGGAGTACTGATTTCTTTCTCTGGTATAGTCAGTTGAGTACAGAGTATCTTGGTGAGTTTGCTCTGCTATCTCTAAGTGGGAATGATCCGATCAGTGATACTTGCATACTTTGGATTCTGAGTGGGAAAGATCCCACTAGCGAAGTTGGTTCACAGAGCGACAATCTTTGGACTCCGAGTGGGAGACAATCTTAGCAGCGAAATGGGTTCATAGTCATCTCCGAGTGGGAAAAATTCCATCAGCAAAGCAACAAACTTGGCAAGACTCTGAGTAGGGGACAATCCCATCAGCAGAGTGGGTCCTCAGTCATCTTCGAGTAGGGTTAATCACATCAGCGGAGTGATGGACCTTGGACTCCGAGTGGGAGACAATCCCATCAGTGGAGTGGCATTGGTAGAGGGAACCTGTCACTAGTTCAGATGCACGTGGGTCAGACGAAGGAAGCCCGCAGGCTGATGTTTTTCATCTCTGACTAGAGGTAATCTCCTCAGTGGAACATGCAAAACATCAAGAACTCTGAGAAGAGGAAACACTGCAGAAGAGTAGTGTTCCGAGAGGGAGACAATCCCACATCGGAGGATTTTGATTGCCCATAGGCTAATTGAAAGGGGCTCGTGGCTGGTTGCTTGCAAATTTGTCTCCGAGTGAGAGACAATTCCATCAGCGAAGCATGCAAACATTAGACTCTGAGTAGGGGAAATCCCATCAGTAGTGTGGCAGTAACAGAGAGAAACTATCAGTGGTTCGTCTGCTCGTAGGTCAGATGAGGGTAGCCCATAGGCTGATGTTTGTCGTCTCTAATTGGGGGCAATTCTATCAGCAAAACGTGTAAATACTAGGGGATTTGAGAGGAGAAAATCCCTATAACATAGTAGGGACTGCGAGCAGGGGACAATCCCACATAGAGGGCTTTGACTGCCTGTAGGCTAGTTGAGAGGGGGTCATAGTTGGGTGCTTTCTTTGCATCTCCGAGTGGGAGACAATCCCATCAGTGGAGCGTGCAAGCACTGGACTCCAAGTAAGGAAAATCCCATGAGCGGAGATAGGTTCGCAGTCATCTCCGAGTGGGGGCAATCCCATCAGCGGAGCGATGAACTTGGTAGGATCTGAGAGGGGTATCCCAGCAGTAGAGTGAGCTGAAAAGGTTAGGAGCAATATGTTATTTTATTTGATAATTAAAATAAAATACATAGAATTAACTGAAATGCGGGGATATTATCGGTAGAGATACTCTCCTGTCTTCATTGGAGGAATAGGATCACTTAATCGCCTTGTACTGGGTAATCATGTATTGCAGTTGGGTAGGAGACGGATCATTCGGCTGCCTTGCATTGGAGGCTACCTTCGGGGCAAGAATGTACTCTTTGAGAAAGTTCTAGCGAACAAGTTTTTTCAGGTACTTCCAGAGGCTTATGCAGTGAATGGTCTGGTGCCCCTTACTGTCATGGTAAGAACGATATTTTTTCGCTCTGGAGAGTGTGGGGTCATATTGGATAGGCTTCGAGCAGTTTACCCACCACTGGTCCTTGATGGCATTGTAGACTTTGTTGATAAGAAGTCTCAGCAGAGTGAATTGCTCTTCCATCTTGAAGGTTTGGGGTGGATTTGGTGAGATGACTGGTAACGTCTGTCTTTTGTAGGCAGGATGCCCTCTATTCGGGTTACTGGCACCAGTTTGAACTCCATACTGTGACTTTGACTTCTCTCTATCATTGCCGCATTTAAGAAACAGGTTAGCGGGCTCTTCATCTCTTCCTCCAACTAGATATAAGGCTGGGCTCGAGACAGAACCTCACTCATCCGAGTGACGTCGTACTTCAGTAGGTGTTTGTATAGAGGGTAAGAGATCTGCAGTCCGCTAATGCACGCGAGTGCAAAAACATCTTTATCGCAGTTGGGAACCTTGGCGAGCTGGTTCTGAAATAGCCGATGTACGACTTGAGGCTGTCGCCCTGTCTCATTTTGACGGTTAGAAGGTGGTGGTTATTTTCTTGGCTTCCCGGTAGGGGGTGTATTGGGTAAGGAACACCTCAGTTATCTCCTCAAAATTGTGGAACGAATGCGACAACAGAGAGAAAAATCAATCTGAGGCCACACCTTTCAGACTGGAGGGAAAGGTCATGCACAAAAGTGGGGCATTGCGGGAGTAGACTGCCATCTTATCTAAAAAATACCTGATGTACTAGTTTGGGTCACTGGCTCCAGTGTAGTCGTCGAAGGATGGAGTCGTGAATTTTTTTCGGGAATTCACACTCCATAATCGCTCCAAAGAGAGGGAAATCAAATAACTTGGCAGTGGCCTGCTTTGGTTTGCTACGGAGTTGCAGCTTCACTTCCTAATTCCACCTTTGGACTATCTCATCGAGGGTTCGGATGTCAGGGAACTCCTTGATCCTCTCTGGGTCTGGCCATGATGAATTCCCATTTGGAAATGAGGCAAATCAGCCTCGTTGTCAGAGCAATATTTGCGCAGGGGAGAAATCGGTCTGGGCCGCCTCATGTTTGTAATGGGCCTGTTGACCTGCGTCTTCCTAATTTCAAGTTCGTCCTCTGGCTGCGGTTTGCACCTAGGTTTATTGGATGAGCTACGCTTGAAGTTGGTTATTGTATTGTTTCAATGCCTCCTGCTCTCGGGCGACATTATCGCGATCAAAAGTCTCTTACTTCTGATCGCGATCGAATGGGCATGTCATTCTTTCATATGCTCCTTAATGTCGATGAGCATCTGAAGGATCTGGCTTTTGTACAACAGTGATAATTGGGTACTGGTGGCTGCCCTCTGATATGAGAAGGAGCCAGTGTCCTCTGCGGCATGCTCGTGGTTGATGAAGTGTGTAGGGGATCGAGCCCTCGACAGTGGTGTTGGTCCTGTCTTTAGAATGGTGTCATTATGGATGATCGTTTGTTTCTTCGGGGCCATTGACACTAGGAAAGAGGCTTTTTAGAGCAAGGATAGGGGTTTGGCTTTTTAGACGCAAGACTAAATGAAAGCACCAATTTGTATTGCATAAAACTCTATCAAAAGCAAATGACACCCCCGATTGAACTTTTAAAGTACACAGGGAAGGAAGACACCTTTCAGGTTAAGAGCACCAGTGTAGTGCCGGTTTAAGACCCTCAGGGGTGAGAATCAATAGTCGGTAAGGAGGAGGACCGATAGAGGAAAACTGCAAGTGTAGTGATAGTAGACTAGCAGAGGGAAACTGCCATCATGGTGTGATCTGTGCTCTGTGGATTAGGGAAACAACCTCCTTCTTTGAGAAGGAAGCATATTTATATCTGACAGAGGCAGTGGATTAGGATTGGTGTGCTGGAGGGATAATCTTTTGCTATCTTCAATTGCTTGTTGAGGTGTAAGGCAGCTCTGGACAAGAAAGAGGACAAACTCGTGTAATAGATTCCATGACTCAAAGAAATTCACCTGGATTTATTCACAATGATGGATAATGTGGCTATGTGATGGGGGCATTCGGTCCAGAGTCGAGTCGGCTCAGAGTAGTTGTATGACTTCAGACTCTAGGATGAGAGATATCTTCGAACGACAGTATGGATTTGGATCTGTGAATGAGGGTTGTCATCAAATTTAGACGTGATTCAGATTTCAAAATGGGGATCTGGAGAGCTTCCCCATGTTCCTGCCACTGGACACGTGTCGTGTCCTGGCAAGGGTCAAATTTGGACCATTACAATAAGCAATAGTTTCTCAAGATTCTGCCTTTGGCAAGAAGTAATTAATGATGAAATGAATTCAATCATGGCTAATAATACAGGGGCTCTAGTAGATTTGCCCACTAGATGTAGACCAATCAGCTATAAATGAATCTTTAAGCGTGAGCTTAAACCAGTTGAATTCATTGACAAATTAAAGTAAGACTTGTAGCCAAGGGTAAAGAGGGTATTGACTACTTTGATGCATATGCCCAGTAGCTAGGATTGGTACCATAAGAATATTAGTAGTGTCAGCTTCTATATATAAACTTGTTATACCCCAAATCTTTGTTAAAACTGCTTTTCTATATGGTTTTAGAAGAAGAGGTTTACATGTAACCTAAATGGTTCAGTTTGAAAGGCAAAGAAAATGAAGTTTGCAAGCTTGAGAATCTTTATAAGGCTTAAAACAAGCATCTAAATAATGACATGAAAAGTTTGATCAAAAAGTTTTATCACATGGTTTTACAATAAACGAATCTGCGAAATGCGTTTATTCTAAATTTAAACAAGAAAGAGGTGTTATAATTTGTTTATATGTAGATGACATGTTAATTTTGATACCGATGAAAATATAGTATCTGAAACTAAGAAGTTTCTTTCTTCATGTTTTGATATGGAAGATATAAGAGAAGCCAATGTTAATTTGGAAATTAAAATAATTAGATCTTCAAAGTCAATTGCATTGACAAAGAATCATTATATTGAGAAGGTATTGAAGAAATTCAAGTATGAGTATCGTAAATGCGTGTCTACTCTCTATGATCCGTCAATTAAATTAATGGAAGAATGAAAATAGATGCGTCTCTTAACCAGAATATTTTACTGCAATTGGTAGTTTGATGTATTAATGCACTGTAACTTGATATAGTTTTTGCAATAGGAGTATTGAGTAGATTTACTCAAATTCTTGGTCAAGTTTATTAGGATGCAGCTTCAAGGTTATTGTGAAATATCTTAAAGGTACAATGAACTATATTTTATGCTATAAGAATATTTCTGTTGTATTAGAAGGATTTAAATATGCCAATTGGATTAAAGATTCTA
Source organism: Agave tequilana (assembly GCA_038442645.1). Taxonomy (NCBI): domain Eukaryota; kingdom Viridiplantae; phylum Streptophyta; class Magnoliopsida; order Asparagales; family Asparagaceae; genus Agave; species Agave tequilana. The sequence goes on along the minus strand of JAVJIF010006858.1, from coordinate 176,479 downwards.
ATGAAACAAAATCCACAAGTGGGTGGATTTCACTATCAATGGTGGGGCAGTTTCATAGGGTTCTAAGAAAAACTTTGATTCACATTCAACTATGGAATCTAAATTCATAACAATGGCAGCAACAGTGAAGGAAGCAGAATGATTTAGAGATTTATTATTAGAGATTTCTTTATGGTCTAAGCCGATGTTTGCAATTTCTATTCTATATGATAATGAAGTTGCATTGTCGTAAGCTTACAATAAAATTTATAATGGTAAGTCAAGGCATATCAGTATAAGACATAGCTATGTGTTGTAACGAAATTGATATTCTACGAAACCAATTGTTACTCCCAGGATCGACGTTTGCGGACCTTGACAATATGATTAATACTTGCAAAAGAAAACTATTGTACAGCAAACCAGAAATACCTAGACAAAAGAGTAAAGAAGAAGAATATGAGAATTTAACGTGATTCGGCCTAAACCTGGCCTACGTCCATGGGGAGAGAACTTGAGAGAGTTTTATTAATAACTTGGTATAAAAAGATCTAACCTTCCTCTTGATGTAAGAAGAGTATTCACCTTCCCCTTAAATAAATGCCTTAAATTATAAGAGTATTACCTTATCTCTATGCACCTTCACTTTGCTCCTCTCTTTGATTGGCTTTCTTCTGATTTCCTTAGTGTTCTTCATCTTTTTTTCTCCTTGAGATCAGTTTGATTGAGGCAATTACAATATTTGGTTACAACCTTTGTTTATAGAATTTTACAATACAACTATTATTTGGACTACAAGATGATCTTGTCCTTTGAATGGTTGAAGAATCTCGATCAATCCTTTTAGGAATTGATCTCCTTGATCTAGAAGGATTCTAGACCCTTTAATCTTAAAAACAAACCTTCATTGAATAGGAATTTAATCCAATTCGTATCCTATCAGAATAAGGAAACTTGTAATCGCTTGAAAAAAAACTGCTTCAGCTTGATTTGCTTCTGCTACTTCAAGCCATCGCCTTCTCCAACTCAATTGAATGTTCTTAGTCCATCATCTCCTCTTGAAAATAAGACAAAATCTTAACAATTTTCACCTTGACTTGCTTTTTCAAGTCTTTAATAAAACAACTTGAGATTTTGAATAATACCTTGATCTTTCCTTGGTTGTAACCGTGTCGTGAAGCCTTTAATTCTTGCCCCCTCCCTGGGGCCTTTGGCTCATTTACCACCATGGCTTGAGCCATCTCGAGCCTTACTCGAATACCATTTCTCCTTTCCGCAACACTTTGACCCGATTCACGTCCCGTTGCAATCTTCCTTGAAGCTCCACCTCGCGATGAACTCCTTTCTTATCCTTAAAACTCCACCTCAATCTGAGTTTCTTTCTTCAACTTGTATAACTTTTGGCTAACTGTGACAATGCTTTGTTGCACTTGAATCCGACATCCTTCTTCGTCGAGCACCCTTATAGATATTAGATTGTAGCGTACCTCCGGGACATACCGAACCACCTCTAGAGCACGCACCGTCCCATCTTTTTCTGTAACCTTGATTATCCCAGTGCCAATGACCTTGCAAGCTGAGCCATCCACAATCTTGATAATCCCTTCCTCCTTTGCAACTAAAGAGTTGAACAACTCCTTTTGGGAACATACATGAACCGTACTATCTGAATCAAATATCCAGCCTTTACCTTGAGAAGTGTTATCTTCATTGAAAGCCATTAATACTTCGGTTTTCTCTAAATCGCTCAATGGTACACCTGCCTTTGCAACTTGCCCCTTCTTCTTCAACCACTCTTGCCGATGCTTGCAGTCATTCTTTCAATGACCTTCCCTGTGACAAAAGTGATATGCCTTTGATGAGCCCAGACCTTTCTTTCCTTCTCCTCTTTCTTTTCTTACCGTGATCACCAAACCCCATCCTGTCTGCTCCTCTTAATTTGGCCTTTCTAATCTCATTAGATAAGAGAGTTGACGTAACCTCTTCCAAGATGAGAGATTCTTTACTGTAGAGTGATCATATGACTCTTGAAATGATCTGAGAAGTATCAACGCCTTATCCTCCTCGTCGATCTTGACATCAACAGTTAGAAGCTTGAAGATGACCTTATTAAAGAAGTTTAGATGCTCCAATACCGCTATCTTTTCATTCATGTGTAGCTCATATAGTTGTTTCTTGAGATACAGCTTGTTAGAGAGGCTTTTTTCATATACAACATCTCTAACCTTGACTACAATTAGTTGTTTCTTCATCTATCACATTGTACATCACCTCGTCTGCGAGACATAGTTGGATCATGCTTGTCGCCTTTGAATTCATCTCCTCACAATCCTCGTTTGATGTACCTGCAGACTTTGCTGACTTACCTTGTAAAGTCTTGTGAAGACCCTGTTGCACCAGCAACGCATTCATCCTCTTTTGTCATAAGCTAAAGTTTTCTTTGCTATTGAACTTCTCGACCTCAAACTTTGTCGTAGAACTTTTTATCTTTGACATATCGTCCTTCGCCAACCTTAGCTCTGATACCAAATGTTGTAATGAAATTGATATTCTATGATACTAATTGTTACTCGCAGGATCGACGTTTGTAAAACTTAGCAATATGATCAGTACCTATAAAAGAAAACTATTATAAAACAAACTAGTAATACCTAAACAAAATAGTAAATAAGAAAGAACATGAGGATTTAATGTGGTTCGACCCAAACTTGGCCTACGTCCACGGGGAGAGAACTTGAGAGAGCTTTATTAATAATTGGGTACAAAGAGATCTAATCTTTCTCTTGATGCAATAAGAGTATTATTCACCTTCTCCTTGAATTTATGCCTTAAATTATAAGGGTATTACCTTATCTCTATGCACCTTCAACTTGATCCTCTATTTCCTTGGCTTCTTTCTGATCTCCTTGGTGTTTTTTCACTTTTTTCTCCTTGAGATCAGTTTGATTGAGGCAATTACAATACTTGGTTATAATCTTTATTCATAGGATTTTACAATACAACTCCTATTTGGACTATGAGATAATCTTGGCCTATAGATAGTTGAAGAATCTTGATCAATCCTTTTAGGAATTGATCTTATTAATCTAAAAGGATCTTAAACTTTTAATCTTTAGAAACAAACCTTCATTGAATAGAAATTTAATCCAATTTGTATCCTATCAGAATAAGAAAACTCGTAATCGCCTGAAAAGGAAACTGCTTCATCTTGATTTGCTTCTTCTCCTTCAAGCTATCGTCTTCTCCAACTCAATTGGATTTTATTGGACCATCAACTCTTCTTGATACCAAGGCAAAATCCTAACACTATGTAAAAGAACAAATCAATAAAAGAGTTGTTACTATTAGCTATGTAAAGTCAAAGGAAAACTTGGCAGATCCCTCTATAAAAGGCCTAGGCAGGGATGTGATAGCAAGGACTTCCAGGGAGATGGGTTTAAAACCTATTAAATGAGATGTAGGCTATATATAGAAACATACTTGACACTAGAGTAGCATCCAGTCTATTGGTTCAAAGGAAAAACACATATAGTGGTAACAATTATGCACTATAATATAAAGATGATTATCTTTATTATCCATCTCAAGGTAGCGCACACTTGTATGGATAACAGACAAAGTTTGAGAAATATTCTCTTAATGAATTCATGGTTTATTAGGAAGATGCAGATCATACAAGTGTATCTACTGGATTCATCTATACAATTGTTGGAAGTGTGGCTGCTTCTGTGAGATTAAATGCTTTATCTGAAAGACACTTATGAAATCCATGATTGAAAGCACAAGGCCATAAATGTGCGGGCTACTTTGGAAATACACACTAGGTAGTCTATATGTCTATTATATCTGATTTGTTATATATGGTCCTTAGTTCAAAGCTACAACTGTTTTGTTTCATGACAAACTTTGAAGTAGTCAAACTTTGTAAAGATTCAAGGTCTAATCCATCTTTTCTTAAGTATATATTATCAAAGACAGAGAGAGGTCTTTTTCAAGAGAACTAAAATAATTTCAAAAATGAGGTAGTGTTGATGGTGTTGGCCCAAAGGCCCATCACTCTAGTTTTGATGATGATTAACTCATGTAGTTATAGTACTAATGATCTTGTATTTAATTAGTCTCAGATTTATGATCAAGATCTTAGTTGGTGTTTAGCTTCAACAAAGGATTTAAAGTCAAAGTTTTGGAGTTAGACGGTTTGATTCAAGAGCTTATGCATCAAGACCACATCAAGTACTCAAGAGAAGTCTAGCTCGTTGGATCAAGTTTGGACCAAGTCAAGAAGATGAGAAGACATCAAGTGAAGACCTTCAAGATCAAGACTTGTGTCTAAGTTTGTTTTATTAAGATTTTGTTTTAGATTAAAATGTAAAGGATAGAATAGTTGGTGGATTGCTCAAGTATACCATATACATACACACTCTCTTGATTTAGTTGTGTTTTCATAAAAGAATTTTTATTTTGGGAAAAATACAAAAGAGTTTTACCTTTTGAAAAATACCGTTTTGATTTTTGGAATTCAAAGTATACATGTCTTTAACCAAAATCATGTTTAGTGCTTATTGTCAAAAACATAAATATTTCACCATGTATGTGTAGTGGATCATATCCATACACTCTATGCTTTAAACGAGTTTAAAATATCTTGTTTTTGTATTTGGAGAAGCTTTGAAAAAATCTATTTTGGAAAAATACAGATTTTGTTTTTAGCCAAAATTTCTAAGTTACAAAAATAGTTCAAAATGTTTGTAACATGTCTTGATTTTACTCAAACATGTTTGATTATTAAAGTATAATACTGAACCTATTTTTGTAGATTTTTCGTGATTTTATGGGATTTTATTTGTGTCAAAATACCAAGTTTTTAATCCCTATAACAGACCTGTCCTCGCTTCTGCCGGTCGACCAGACCGGTTGACCTAGCTAGGAGTCGGTCGACCGACTCGGTCAACCGACGTGCACAGACTGTTGGCTCAGAGGCCTTCCACTCTAGTTTTGATGATGATTAACTCATGTAGTTATGTTTACTAATTATCTTATGATGTTTAGTTTCAGATCTTTAACCAAGATATTAGTTGGTGATTAGCTTCAACAAGGAGTTTTGAAGCCTTTCACATGGTGATTCAAGAGCCCGAGCAACAAGATCATTCATAGCACTCGTTGGAGTCTAGCTCGGTGGATCACGTGTTTTGTATCGAGTTGACTTGAAGATGGAGATCGTCAAGAAGACTTAGGTATCCTAGTTTAGTTTGTTTTAGATTCATGTGTAAAGATTAGATAGTGTGATATGCTCAAGTTCACAAATACACACACGTTTCATGTTTTGGATTTCGTTTTTCGTTTTTTGGTTTAACCGATATTGGTTTTCATGAATAGCTAGTATCAATACAAGTTTTTATGTATATTAGATGTGTTCTATATACATATATACTTTAACTTCCTATACAAACTTATTTTGGTATGCCTATTCATGAGTTTTAGTGTTTTGGTATTTTAACAAAACATAGTTTTGGAATTAAAGTAAAAAACAATTATATGTATATGTTTCTTGTATATTGGACCTATGTCCATATGCAACATGCCTAAATGTGTTTAAGTATCATGTTTTTGTATTTCAATGAGTTTTAGGAAAAATCAGATTTCGTATTGAAAAATCCAAGTTTGGTAAAATACAGTTTTTGGTTTTTGATAAAATTTGTAAGACACAAAAATGGTTTAAAATGTTTGAAATTTGTGTTGAAATTTTTCACACAAGTTTATATTTCAATGTAAAATGATAAAACTATTTTTGTGGATTTTTAGAAGATTTATGAGATTTATTAGAATATTTTTTAACAAGTTTTTCTGACCCAGAACAGTGCCTGACAGACTCTGGCGGTCGACCGACCGGTCGATCGGACCCCAGAGTCGGTCGACCGGGAGGTCGACCGACGTGCACAAGCCTGTGCACGTTGGCCAGGCACATAGGCCGGTCGACCGGGCGGTCGACCGGACCAGAGAGCTCTGCTCTCTGTTTTTCTACGGTCGACCGGCCGGTCGACCGCAGGTCTCCAACAGTCATAAATATGACCGTTGGCGGTCGACCGGGCAGTCGACCGCCAGCCGTATCTGGCTGTAAAAACAGCCGACGGCTAGTTTTTTGGTTTGGCCTATATAAACCCCATTTGCTTGGGATTTTGGCCAAGATTTTTAAGAGGAAAAATTTGCCTACTCTCTAGTGTTTAAAACAAGTTTTCAAAAGTGTTTAAAGCTTAAAAAGATTTCATCTTTGTTTTGTTTTCAAGGGTTTGGAAAATTCAAAGAAAACTAAGTTTTTGGGATATTGTTTTGGATCTTCATTTCTATCATTTACAAGAGGTTTCCCAAGTAGTTTTCTTTGTTATTTGATTTTCAAAAACACCTTGATTTCCACTTGAGCTATATCTCCTATCCTATTCTATTAGGATCATTTGTTTGTGGAAAAAGGAAATTGGTTTGTGGTTGAGACATACCACTTGTTGTAAACCCCTTCATTTGTTGTATCCCTCTTTGGTAGAGGTTGATTTGGGTTGTTGTTTGCTCCCTCTTTGGTAGAGGTTGAGATTGTGGTTTACTCCCTCTTGTGAGAGGTGGAGTTGGTATTTGTTTCCCTCTTCGATAGAGGTGGATTGTGATTGTTTGCCTCGGTGGAGGTTGTATTGGTTGAGAGAGGAGTTCGGTACTCCCGGTTGTACAAAATCCTCCTCGGTGGAGGTTCCCTCGGTGGGAGTCCTCGGTGGAAAAGTTAGTGGATTAGAAATCCTTCTCGGTGAAGGCGGGGACGTAGAGTTAGGGGCTCGAAGCTCGAAACACATCTTTGTCTTTGCGTTTGATCCATTGACTCTCAACTCTCTCTTTTTATTTGTGTTGTGCATTGCATCATTCATATCATATTTGCTTGTGTTGTGCCTTGCATCATTTATATTGCTTATATCATCTCTATATGCTTGGCTTGTGTTTGTGTGCCTCACTTGTACTTAACCACGAGAGCTTCATATAGCACCTCAACTCTTATTCAGAGGAATCTAGAGGAGTTAGTCCAGAGCCCTTCACGGGGAATTCAGCTACACTCGTTGGTTGTACTAAGTGTAGTTGCAAATTAGTTTTAATTTCCGCATTTAGTTTTTAGATTAGCACTATCACCTATTCACCCCCCTCTAGGTGATTTCAATTGGTATCAGAGCCTCCGCTCCTGATATTTGGTTTAACCACCTAGGAGTGTGATCTTGGACTTGCTAATCTATCATTTGCATTTGCACGTATATTTGTTTGCACACACTCATGGATTGCTTGTCACCTTGTTGGCCCGGAGGCCTTCCTCTCTAGTTTTGATAATGATTAACTCATGTAGTTATGTTTACTAATAATCTTATGTTTTTAGTCTCAGATCATTAATCAAGATATTAGTTGGTGATTAGCTTCAACAAAGGAGTTTTTGGAGCTTTTCATAGTGATTCCGGTGCCCGGGCTTCAAGATCACTCATTTGCACTCGGTGGATCAAGTTTTTGGGACCAAGCCGACTTGAAGATTGAAGATCATCAAGAAGACTTAGGTATCCTAGTTTAGTTTAGTATGTTTAGATCCAGATGTAAAGCTTAGTATAGTTGATATGCTCAAGTGCACAACACACACGTTTTTATGTTTGGATATGGTTTTTCGGTTTTTAGTTTAACCGATATTTGTTTTCATGAATAGATTGATCAAAACAAGTTTATTGGTTTATGTATAGTAGATTCATTCTATACATGCATGCTTAACTTTTAAACAAACTTATTTTGACTTTCCTATTCATGTGTTGAAAAATCAAAGTTTGATAAAATACAAGTTTTGGTTTTTGGCAAAAATGATTAAACACAAAAATAGTTTCATATGCTTGATATTTGAGCTAAACTTTTTATCACATGTTTATGCATCAATGCAAAATGATAAAACTATTTTTGGGTATTTTTACAAGACTTAAAAGAATTTTTAGAAATATTTTTAACATGTTTTTCTGACCCAGAACATTGGCTGACAGGCCAGGTCGGCCGACCGCACGGTCGACCGAACCAAGGGCGGTCGACCGACGTGCACAGCCTTGTGCACGTCTGGCAGCACAGTGGGCCGGCCGACCGACCGGTCGACCGGACCAGAGAGCTCTGCTCTCTGTATCTGGGCGGTCGGCCGGACGGTCGACCGGATTGCCCCAACGGTCATATTTCTAACCGTTGGCGGTCGGGCGGGCGGCCGACCGCAAGCCTGTCAGGCTGCCAGATCAGCCTAACGGCTAGTTTTCTGTTTGGGCTATAAATACCCCATTTCTTGGGGTTTTAACTAAGATTTTTAGAGTTAAAATTTCCTGACATCTTCAGTATTTTAAACAAGTTTTCAAAATAGTTTTTGTGCCCAAAAAGCTTCATCTAGTTGTTTTAAGTGTTTGTTTTATTTCAAAGAAAATAGTTTTTGGAATTGTTTCTTGATCTAAAATTCTATATCTATTTGGTATTTTTCCCAAGAGTTTTTCTTGATCAAAATACTTGTTTTTCCACACTTGAGCTATCACCTATCCTATTCTATTAGGATCATTTGTTTGTGGGAAAAAGGAGAGGTTTGTGGTTGAGATATATCACTTGTTGTAAAAACCCTCATTTGTTGGTTGCTCCCACTTTGGTATAGGTTGAGGTTTGTGTTTGCTCCCTCTATTGTGAGGTGGAGATTGTTTGTTGGCTACGGGCCTTATCCCTCTTCGGTAGAGGTGGATTTGTGATTGTATTGTCTCGGTGGCATTGTACGGTGAGAGAGGAGTTCGGTACTCCTTAGTGGATTGGAAATCCTTCACGGTGGTGAAGGTGGGGATGTACAGCTAGGGGCTCGAACCTCGAAACATATCTTGTTGTTAGCGTTTGATCCATTGTCTCTCTAACCCTCTCTCTATTTGTGTTGTGCATAGCATCTTTCATATCATTCATATCTTGTATGCTTGTGTTGCCTTGCATCTTTCATATTGCTATCATTCTTATATGCTTGGCTTGTTTGTGTATGCCTCACTTGTACTTAACCACAAGAGCTTCATATAGCACCTCAACCCATATTTAGGGGAATCAAGAGGAGTTAGTCCAGAGCCCTTCACGGGGAATTCGGCTACACTTGTTGGTTGTATTAAATGTGTTGCAAAATTTGTTTAAGCTTCCGCATTTAGCGCATTTAGTTTCTAGATTAGCACTAACACCTATTCACCTCCATCTAGGTGTTTTTCAATTGGTATCAGAGCCTACGCTCCTGATACTTTAGGCTTAACATCCTAGGAGTGAGATCCTTATTTGCTAATCTATCATTTGCTTGTTTGCACACATATAGTTTACATCCATGGACTTCATGACCCCACCTATATTTGACGCTTCCAACATTCTTGTTTGGAAGACTAGGATGTCCATCTATTTACAAACCCTAGGATATAATGTTCACCTTGCCATTACCAAGGAATCCTTCCTTAGTGATAGCAAGCATATAGGGGCCAATGCACAAGCCCTTGAGGCCATTAGAAGCACGCTACCTAAAGATTATCTTATGCATGTTTCTAACATTGATTCCGCCTTTGCAGTGTGGAACAAGTTGACCACCACCACCACCTCCGAGCTTCAAATGCCAATTTAACAAGAAGAGGAATTTAGTGGAGGATCCGACTCACAATGCTTGATGATCCAAGGGAATGACTCCCTTGAGGTACACTCGGAAACCCACTTAGATGATGATGATGATGCTAGTTCTTCATGTGATGATTATGATGCTTATGCCTTAAATGAAGAACTTTCCATTGTTTGTGAAAAACTAATAGAAAAATATAATGTTTTGAAAAAGAAGACTTTTGCATTAAATAAAGAAAATGAAAAATTGTTTTCTAAACTTAACAATGTTTTGCAAGAGAAAGTTGAGGTCTATAATGAAAGGGATTCATTGAGATCTCAACTTGATCTTGCACTAAAAGAAAATAAATTTTGAAAAATAAAAATGATTGTGAAACAATTTTAAAGAAAAATGAAAATTTGTCTTCAAAAGTTGATTTTGTTTTAAAGGAGAATGTTATTTTGAAAAATAAAATAATTTCTATTTCAAATGATTTAAGTGCTTGTTTAAAGAAAAATGAAGTTTTGAAAAATAAGATTGATGCACATGTTTGCCATGATAGGGTAGTATCACACACTTCACCTATTGCATGCCACACTTCTTCTTTAATTAACAATGATATATCTTTACTTAAGAAGAGTGTTGATTGTTTGGGCTCCACTTTGAGTCAATGTGTTGTGGGCACACACGTTTGGAATCTTTGTTTCGAAAGAAACAAGTTCCATCTATTATGCATGCACACCTTACACGGCATACACATGCTCCTCACGGACACCATCACACTTTGTATGCTCATGTGTATACTTGTACACATTGTGGACGTAAGGGCTACCTTACTAAATTTTGCTATGATCGTATACATGTTTCTAATTTAGCAAATAATTTTGTTTGGGTTAGGAATGATACTAACTCCCATGAACCCAAAAAGTTATGGGTACCAAAGACCACCCCTCTTATGTTTGATGTAGGTGTGGGCTCTCACATGACGTGAGAGTAGCGGTACCTTGGAGTGGATGCGTTCCGAGCTTCATGGAAATCAATTGGATGCATCACTTTCAAGGGAAGGTTTGGTGGAGTGGACCACCTTGGTTTGGAGACTAGAGAGATGCCTTCATCGGTTTTGGTATCGATCTCTAACTCCCGTTTGTTTACATGCTTTCATATCATTTGTTTTATAGCATGTTTCAATGTTTATAGATTATTATGTTCATACCATGATTATTAGACCCTTGACATGCATGTATAGCCCTTTGAGACACCCATGTTCAATATAGATCTATTTTTGTGTTCTCACCTTTGTTTAGCTATCATATTTATCATAACTCTAATAACATGTGGATTTACATAATGATCATATTTATGTTTATCAAGATGATTTATGTATCGTTTTTATGCTTCATGATTTGATTACATGTTTAAATGTTAGTTTTCATTAGAACTAGTATATATACTTGTACATATAGTGGGCCACAAATAAATCTATATATGTTTGTACTTGAATGCTTATTTGAACCCATTAGATGTGCTAGTATAGTCTACTTTTGATGATCCATGCATTTTAAACTTGTATTCCCATTTTGGTTTTGTTTTATGATCATGTGTTTTTGTTTCATGTTTATGTCTATTTTGCCAAACTTTAAGATATACATGTATACCCCTTGAGTCATTTGCTTTTCATGCAAATCTATACATGTGGACTCGTTGTGTTTGGATATGTATGTATACTTTAGTTTGTATAGGACATACATATACCTTGAAGATTAAATAGTTTTGATGATTTTCATGTTTTCATGTTTCAAGGAATATTGAGCTTATTGTCCATCTTTCATGATTATGATCTTCACATTGTATTTGTACACTCACATTTATTGCTTGCTCATGTTTTGTTTTCATGAGTCCTATATGTGCTTTATTGACTTGAGTGTTGAATATTATATGGATTGCATTTTTCATGAAAAATATTTTTGTTTTATTCCTTACTTGAAGGATTTCGTACTAGTTTACAAAATTTTCATATAACTAGTTACGGTATTCTTCATTTGGTAGAGTTTTTCAAACATACTATATTTTCAAATCTATTTTTGAAAACCCCTACCATCCACGGGCGGACGGATGGGAGATCATGCTCATGTATGCATTATATTGAAAATCATTTTAAACTTGAACGTGGTTGGTTGGTAGTTATATGATGTATACACTTGATCATTATTGTTGTTTCAATTGGTATCATTGGACTCTTTCAATTGGTATCAATTTTGACATTTCTTGTATACTCATATATGTTTGTATGTATGTATGTTTTTCAATTCCAATAGTATCAATTTCGATTGGTATTAAATTTTTCATACATATATATAATTTTGTTTATGCTAAGCTTGAGCTTCAAATTTGTTTCAATTGATTCAATTTTCAATTGGTTTCTTAAACAAGCTTATGCATGTGTTTTGTTGGTATTTCATAAAGGGGGAGAAAGTTCGATTTTCATATTTCAATTGGTATTTGTATTTCCACTCCCTTGCTTTATGATAGAAAATAGTCATTTCAATTGATATCATATACTTAAAAAGAAAAATACTCTATTTTGATATCAAGATGTTTATTTGAATATGTTTTAAAATTGGTATCTCAAATTTTATTTTAAAAGATAAATACAAAAGTTTTGATTTGTATTGCCTATATGCAAGGAGAGCTTAACATCTCTTCTACATATAGATTCATGTTGAGTGTATCTTGTATTGAAGAGCTTGACAATCTCTTCTTTATGTGGTACACGTGTGTAGGGGGAGCTTCACATCTCCTCTTATGCATTGCATAGTGTACGTTATGTGAATTAGGACTTGTCATCCCTTCTTCATGTAATGTATCTATGTAGGGAAGCTTCACATCTTCCTCTTCATGAATGTATATCGCATATACCATTTGTTGATTGATCTATGTTTACTTTCAATTGGTATCAAGATGCTTCTTTGACATATTTTCAATTGGTACCTTAATTGATTGTCACCCCTATTTGGTTTTTGTTTTTGTTTTAGACAAAAGGGGGAGAACATTACTTTTATTAACCCTTTTGTTGATTCATTGTTTCGAACAAAAAGGGGGAGAAAAATTTATTGATTTGCTTTTGCTTTTACCCTTTATTGATGATTGTTTCTTTGTAGTAAAAAGGGGGAGAAAATTTTTGTTTTGTTTTGGTTTTTACCCTTTTGTTGATGATTGACAAAAAAGGGAGAAAGATTTTGAGTTTTATATATGCATATTTATGTTTTGCATATATTAAGTTTGATTTAGTTTAATTTTAATTGGTATCTAGAGCATGTTTTGTTTTTTGAACATTTCATTGGTATCTAGAACCTTTTTATTGTTTATGCATATCTATGCATATTTCATGTTTAATATTCATTGCATATTTATTGTTTATTTGTTTATGCATGAGTTAAGGGGGAGCTTCCTTGAAGCTTAACTTTAATCCATGCATATATAACTCCATGAGTTTTGTCATCATCAAAAAGGGGGAGATTGTTGGCCCGGAGGCCTTCCTCTCTAGTTTTGATGATGATTAACTCATGTAGTTATGTTTACTAATAATCTTATATTTTTAGTCTCAGATCATTAATCAAGATATTAGTTGGTGATTAGCTTCAACAAAGGAGTTTTTGGAGCTTTTCATAGTGATTCCGGTGCCCGAGCTTCAAGATCACTCATTTGCACTCGGTGGATCAAGTTTTTGGGACCAAGCCGACTTGAAGATTGAAGATCATCAAGAAGACTTAGGTATCCTAGTTTAGTTTAGTGTGTTTAGATCCAGATGTAAAGCTTAGTATAGTTGATATGATCAAGTGCACACACACACGTTTTTATGTTTGGATATGGTTTTTCGGTTTTTAGTTTAACCGATATTTGTTTTCATGAATAGATTGATCAAAACAAGTTTATTGGTTTATGTATAGTAGATTCATTCTATACATGCATGCTTAACTTTTAAACAAACTTATTTTGACTTTCCTATTCATGTGTTGAAAAAAAAATCAAAGTTTGATAAAATACAAGTTTTGGTTTTTGGCAAAAATGATTAAACACAAAAATAGTTTCATATGCTTGATATTTGAGCTAAACTTTTTATCACATGTTTATGTATCAATGCAAAATGATAAAGCTATTTTTGGGTATTTTTACAAGACTTAAAAGAATTTTTAGAAATATTTTTAACATGTTTTTCTGACCCAGAACATTGGCTGACAGGCCAGGTCGGCCGACCGCAAGGTCGACCGGCCGCACGGTCGACCGAACCAAGGGCCGGTCGACCTTGCGGTCGACCGACGTGCACAGCCTTGTGCACGTCTGGCAGCACAGTGGGCCGGCCGACCGACCGGTCGACCGGACCAGAGAGCTCTGCTCTCTGTATCTGGGCGGTCGGTCGGACGGTCGGTCGGATTGCTCCAACGGTCATATTTCTGACCGTTGGCGGTCGGCCGGGCGGCCGACCGCAAGCCTGTCAGGCTGCCAGATCAGCCTAACGGCTAGTTTTCTGTTTGGGCTATAAATACCCCATTTCTTAGGGGTTTTAACTAAGATTTTTAGAGCTAAAATTTCCTGACATCTTTAGTGTTTTAAACAAGTTTTCAAAATAGTTTTTGTGCCAAAAAGCTTCATCTAGTTGTTTTAAGTGTTTTGTTTTATTTCAAAGAAAATAGTTTTTGGGAATTGTTTCTTGATCTAAAATTCTATATCTATTTGGTATTTTTCCCAAGAGTTTTTTTTTGATCAAAACACTTGTTTTTCCACACTTGAGCTATCACCTATCCTATTCTATTAGGATCATTTGTTTGTGGGAAAAAGGAGAGGTTTGTGGTTGAGATATACCACTTGTTGTAAAAACCCTCATTTGTTGGTTGCTCCCTCTTTGGTAGAGGTTGAGGTTTGTGTTTGCTCCCTCTATTGTGAGGTGGAGATTGTTTGTTGGCTACGGGCCTTATCCCTCTTCGGTAGAGGTGGATTTGTGGTTGTATTGCCTCGGTGGCATTGTACGGTTGAGAGAGGAGTTCGGTACTCCTTAGTGGATTGGAAATCCTTCACGGTGGTGAAGGCGAGGATGTAGAGCTAGGGGCTCGAACCTCGAAACATATCTTGTTGTTAGCATTTGATCCATTGTCTCTCTAACCCTCTCTCTCTATTTGTGTTGTGCATAGCATCTTTCATATCATTCATATCTTGTATGCTTGTGTTGCCTTACATCTTTCATATTGCTATCATCCTTATATGTTTGGCTTGTTTGTGTGTGCCTCACTTGTAGTTAACCACAAGAGCTTCATATAGCACCTCAACCCATATTTAGGGGAATCAAGAGGAGTTAGTCCAGAGCCCTTCACGGGAAATTCGGCTACACTTGTTGGTTGTATTAAGTGTGTTGCAAAATTTGTTTAAGCTTCCGCATTTAGCGCATTTAGTTTCTAGATTAGCACTAACACCTATTCACCCCCCTCTAGGTGTTTTTCACACCTCCCATGTTCGATATCTCCAACATTGACATATGGAAATATAGGATGTTCATGTATTTGAAAACCCTAGGCTTGCATGTTTTCCTTGCCGCTACCAAGAAATGCTATCTTGGTAACCGCAATCATATAGGGGCCAATGCACAAGCCCTTGAGGCTATTAGAAGCACGCTAAATAAAGATTATCTTATGCTTGTTTCTAACTTTGATTCCGCTTTTGTAGTATGGAACAAGTTGACCACCTCCACCTCCAAGCTTCAATTGTCAATTCAACCGGAGGAGGAATCTAGCGGAGAATCCGAGTCACAATGCTTCATGGTCCAAGGGAATGACTCCCTTGAGGTACATTCGGAATCTCAACTAGATTGTAATGATGCTAGTTCTTCATGTGATGATTATGTGGATCCAAATGTTTTGAATGAAGAACTTTCTATTGTGTGTGAAAAATTAATAGAAAAATATAATTTGTTGAAAAAGAAAAGTCTAGGACTTAACAATGAAAATAAAAATTTGCTTTCTAGACTTGACATGATTTTACAAGAGAAAGAGGAGATTTCAAATGAGAGGGATTCATTGAAATCTCAACTTGATCTTGCACTAAAAGAAAATGAATTTTTAAAATCTAAAAATGATTGTAATGATGTTTTAAAGAAAAATGAAAACTTGTCTTTAAAGTAGATTTTGTTGTAAAAGAGAATAATTCTTTAAAAATGAAAATTGCTTCCATTTCTAAGGATTTAGAAATTTGTTTAAAGAAAAATGAATCTTTGAAAAATAAAATGGATGCATATGTTTGCCATGCTTCACCTAGTTCACCTATTGCATGCCATACTTCTTCTTTAATTAAGAATGACATATCTTTGCTAAAGAAGAACAACTATTGTTTGGGCTCCACTTTGAGCCATTGTGTTTCTAGTCATTCACGTTTGGAATCTTTGTTTCAAAAGAAACAAGTTCCATCTTTGCATGCACACCCTCCACGGCATACACATGAAACTCACGGTCACCACCATCACACATTGTATGCACATGTGTACACTTGTACACATTGTGGACGTAAGGGCCACCTTGCTAAGTTTTGCTATGATCGTATATATGATGAAAATTTAGCAACTAAATTTGTTTGGGTTAGGAAAGGTGCTAACCCCCATAGACCCAAAAGGATATGGGGTACCAAAGACCACCCCTATTGTATTTGATGTAGGTGTGGGCTCTCGCATGACGTGAGAGCGTTGGTGCCTTGGAGTGGATGCGTTCCGAGCTTCATGTGGACTATTTGGATGCATCACTTTCAAGGAAAGTTTGGTGGGAAGACCACCTTGGTTTGGAGAACTAGAGAGGTGCCCTCATCGGTTTTGGTATCGATCTCTAACTCCCGTTTATATTTACATGCCTTCATATCATTGTTTATAGCATGTTTTGATTATTATGAAAATGTCATGATTATTAGATCATTGACATGCATGTATAGCTTTTGAGACACCCATGTTTAATATGGGGATCATTCTTTATGTTCTCGCATATGTTTAGCTATTATGTATATCATAGGTCTAATAGCATGTGGATTTACATAATGATCGGTTTTATGTTTATCATGTTGATTTATGTTTTGTTTTTATGCTTCATGATTTGAATATATGTTTAAATGTTAGTTTTCATTAAGACTAGGATTTATACTTGTACATATAGTGGGCCACAAATAAACTTTTATATGTTTGGGCTTGAACGATTATTTGTACCCATTAGATGTGCTAGTATAGTATAGTTTTGATGATTCATGCATTTAACTTGTATTCCTATTTTATCCATATTTTTCATGTTTCTATGTTTAACTTCATGTATATGTCTATCTTGTCCAAACTATTGTTTATACATATACATCCTTTGAGCCACATGCCTTAATGCATATACATTTGTGGACTCGTTATGTTTTGGATATGTATGTATACTTTAGTTTGTACTTGACATACATATGCCTTGAGGAAATCAAGTTTTGATGATTTTCATGTTTTAAGGAATATTGAGCTTGAATGCCTAATTTCATGATTATGTGTTTCACATAATACTTGTACACTCACTTCATTTAAATGTTTCTCATGATTGTGTTTTCATGAGTATGATATGGACTTTATGGACTTTGAGTGTTTTAGTGACCATGTGATTTACATGTTTTTCATGAAATACAATTTTGTTTTATTCCTTACTTGAAGGATTTCGTACTAGTTTTCAAGTTTTTCCATATAACTAGTTGCGATATTCTTCGTTATGGTAGAATTTTTCAAACATATAATATTTTCAAACCTATTTTTTTGAAAAACCTTACCTTCAACGGGCGGCTGGATGGGAGTCCATGCCTTGTATGTTCTTTATTGAAAATCATTTTAAATATGAGCATGAATGAGTGGTAGGTAATATGAGATATACTCTTGATATTATTGTTGTTTCAATTGGTATCATTGGATTCTTTCAATTGGTATCAATATTGACATTTTTGTATACTCATATATATTTTTATGTATGTATGCTTACTCTTCAAATAGTATCAATTTCGATTGGTATCTATTTTTCATACATATATATATATATATATATATATATATATATATTGTTTATGCTAAGCTTGAGTTTTAATGACCATCATGTTTCAATTGATTAGTTTTCAATTGGTATCTTAAACAAGCTTAAGCATTGTTTTAATTGGTATTTCATAAAGGGGGAGAAAACTCGTATTTTATCTTTCAATTGGTATTTGGTTTACCATTGGTTTTGTATTCCACTCCCTTACTTTATGATAGAAAATAATAATTTCAATTTGGTATCATATGTTATAAAAGAATAATACTTTAAATTGGTATCAAGATTGTATTTGTTTTCTCAAAATTGGTATCAAGATGCTTATTTGTTTACTCAATTGGTATCAAGATTTTGTTTACTTTCATTGGTATCTATTGATCTATTTCTTTCAATTGGTATCCATGAAAATTTATATTGATTTGTTTGATATCACCCCTTTATTGATTCTATGTTTCGAACAAAAAGGGGGAGAAGAATGTTTTTGTTTTTACTTGGACCCCTTTGTTGATGATTGACAAAAGGGGAGAAGTATTTGAGTTTATATGCATGTTTTGTTTTTATTTATTAGTTTGTCGTTTAATTGGTATCAAGAGCATTTCATTGCTATTAAGAGCATGTTTTTATTGGTATCAAGAGCATTTTGTATTTGGTATCAAGAGCATGTTTTTGTATTTGGTATCTTATTTTATGCATGTCTATGCATACATGTTATGAGCTTTCATTGCACATATTTATTGTTTATTGCTATGCATGAGTTAAGGGGGAGCTTCTTTGAAGTTTTACTTTAATCCATGCATATATAACTCCATGAGTTTTGTCATCATCAAAAGGGGGAGATTGTTGGCCCAGAGGCCTTCCACTCTAGTTTTGATGATGATTAACGCATGTAGTTATGTTTACAATTATCTTGTGATGTTTAGTTTCAGATCTTTAACCAAGATATTAGTTGGTGATTAGCTTCAACAAGGAGTTTTGAAGCCTTTCACATGGTGATTCAAGAGCCCGAGCAACAAGATCATTCATAGCACTCGTTGGAGTCTAGCTCGGTGGATCACGTGTTTTGGATCGAGTCGACTTGAAGATGGAGATCGTCAAGAAGACTTAGGTATCCTAGTTTAGTTTGTTTTAGATCCATGTGTAAAGATTAGATAGTGTGATATGCTCAAGTTCACAAATACACATACGTTTCATGTTTTGAATTTCATTTTTCGTTTTTTGGTTTAACCGATATTGGTTTTCATGAATAGTTAGTATCAATACAATTTTTATGTATATTAGATGTGTTCTATATACATACATGCTTTAACTTCCTATACAAACTTATTTTGGTATGCCTATTCATGAGTTTTAGTGTTTTGGTATTTTAACAAACATAGTTTTGAAATAAAGTCAAAAACAATTATATGTATATGTTTCTTGTATATTGGACCTATGTCCATATGCAACATGCCTAAATGTGTTTAAGTGCCTAAATATGTTTAAGTATCATGTTTTTGTATTTCAATGAGTTTTAGGAAAAATCAGATTTCCTATTGAAAAATCCAAGTTTGGTAAAATACAGTTTTTGGTTTTTTATAAAATTTGTAAGATACAAAAATGGTTTAAATGTTTGAAATTTGTGTTGAAATTTTTCACACAAGTTTATATTTCAATGTAAAATGATAAAACTATTTTTGTGGATTTTTAGAAGATTTATGGGATTTATTAGAATATTTTTTGACAAGTTTTTCTGACCCAGAACAGTGCCAGACAGGCTCTGGTGGTCGATCGGACCCCAGAGTCGGTCGACCGACGTGCACAAGCCTGTGCACGTTGGCCAGGCACATGGGCCGGTCGACCGGCCGGTCGACCGCAGGTTTCCAATGGTCATAAATATGACCGTTGGCGGTCGACCGGCGGTCGACGCCAGCCGATCTGGCTGTAAAAACAGTCAACGGCTAGTTTTTTGGTTTGGCCTATATAAACCCCATTTGCTTGGGATTTTGGCCAAGATTTTTAAGAGGAAAATTTGCCTATTCTCTAGTGTTTAAAACAAGTTTTTAAAAGTGTTTAAAGCTTAAAAGATTTCATCTTTGTTTTGTTTTCAAGGGTTTTGAAAAATTCAAAGAAAACTAGGTTTTTGGGATATTGCTTTGGATCTTCATTTCTATCATTTACAAGAGGTTTCCCAAGTAGTTTTTCTTTGTTGTTTGATTTCCAAAAACACCTTGATTTTCACTTGAGCTATATCTCCTATCCTATTCTATTAGGATCATTTGTTTGTAGAAAAAGGAAATTGGTTTGTGGTTGAGACATACCACTTGTTGTAAACCCCTTCATTTGTTGTATCCCTCTTTGGTAGAGGTTGATTTGGGTTGTTGTTTGCTCCCTCTTTGGTAGAGGTTGAGATTGTGGTTTACTCCCTCTTGTGAGAGGTGGAGTTGGTATTTGTTTCTCTCTTCAGTAGAGGTGGATTGTGATTGTATGCCTCGGTGGAGGTTGTATTGGTTGAGAGAGGAGTTCGGTACTCCCGGTTGTACAAAATCCTCCTCGGTGGAGGTTCCTCGGTGGGAGTCCTCGGTGAACAAGTTAGTGGATTAGAAATCCTTCTCGGTGAAGGCGGGGACGTAGAGCTAGGGCTCGAACCTCGAAACACATCTTTGTCTTTGCGTTTGATCCATTGACTCTCAACTCTCTCTTTTTATTTGTGTTGTGCATTGCATCATTCATATCATTCATATCATATTTGCTTGTGTTGTGCCTTGCATCATTTATATTGCTTATATCATCTCTATATGCTTGGCTTGTGTTTGTGTGCCTCACTTGTACTTAACCACGAGAGCTTCATATAGCACCTCAACTCTTATTCAGAGGAATCTAGAGGAGTTAGTCCAGAGCCCTTCACGGGGAATTCAGGTACACTCGTTGGTTGTACTAAGTGTAGTTGCAAATTAGTTTTAATTTCCGCATTTAGTTTTTAGATTAGCACTATCACCTATTCACCCCCCTCTAGGTGATTTCACAGACATGCACGCCAGTCTGGCTGGAGGGCCGTCGACCGAGACAGTCGACCGTCCAGAGAGCTCTGCTCTTTGGAAAGGCCCCGGTCGACCGGGCGGTCGATCGGACAGAGAGACTGCTCTCTATATCTAGGTCACGGTCGACCGGGCCGGTCGATCGAGGCTCTAACGGTCAGAAATCTAACCGTTGGCGGTCGACCGGGCCGGTCGACCGACAGCCGTCAGGGCTGAAAAATTGCCCCAACGGCTAGTTTCTCTAGCCTATAAAAAGGGGGGCTTTTGTGGGGCTGTTCGAGCTATGATTTTGAAGTGGGTTTTGAGCCAGTTTTTCCAACTCTATTACGTGTTTATCTCCACTTGTTTAAGAGCCAAAATTGCCATATCAAAAGGAGAGATTTTCAAGAGTGTATTGAAAAGTGATTTCTTGAGTTTTCCTCCATCATTTCAATCCTAATTTTCTCACACAAACACTTGAGCTATCCATTGCTATATCTACCTATAGGGATATTTGTTGTGAGAGGATTTTAGGTGATCAAAGTATTGTGATCACCAAAGTTTCATCTTTGTATTTGAGGAGGCGGACTTGCGGGTTCGCAGTGTTTCGAGTTCGCGTGTGAACTCTTTGTTTGAGGTGCGGCCTCGGCGAGCTAGTGGGCTTGCGGTGTGTTTGTTCTTGCGGGAACGAGTGAAGGGACTAGAGAGTCCAAGAGTTATAGTGAGAACTCCTTGTAGGTGTTGCGGCACCGAGTGATCCGGTGGAATCGATTTTAGTGGAAATCCTTCATAGTGTTGAAGGCGGGGACGTAGAGCAAGTGTGCTCGAACCTCGAAACAATTCTCCCGTGTTTGCGATTGCTCTCTCTATCTCTTACTTGTCTTTATATCTTGAATGCTTATATTATCTTTATCTTTATATGCTTGATATATATTGTGTGCTTATTTGTTATATGCTTGGAGATTGTTTGCTAACACTTGTATTCAACCAAGAGAGCCAACGCGACACCTCAACTCTTATTTAGAGGAATCTTGAGGAGTTAGTTCAGAGCCCTTCACGGGGAATCCGGCTACACTCTTGTGTTATACGTGGTGTTTAGTTTAAGAAGCTTTAGTTTGCATTAATAAGTTTTAATTCCGCATTATTGACCATTAGATTAGCTAGTCACTTATTACCCCCCTCTAGGTGATTACAATTGGTATCAGAGCTAAGTGCTCTTGTTTTGGGTCTTACAACTTAGAGTTAAAGATCCTCATTTATAGCTAATCACAATATTTATACAGACACCATGGATTTCATGTCACCTCCCACTTTTGACATTCTTAACATCCAAACTTGGAAGGTTAAGATGTCTATGTACCTCAAAGCCTAGGCATTCATGTTTATCTTGCTAATATTAAAGATTCATATGTTAACAATAGCAAGTATATTGAGGCTAACTCAAAAGCCACTCATGCTTTGAAGAGTACCCTAAATAATGATTATTTATCTAGGGTTGCTAATCTTGACTCGGCTTTTGTAGTTTGGAACACAATACTCTCCCTTGACGAAAAAGAACAATATTATGCGGGGAGCGACTCGGATGTTGGAAGTGACGCTTCCAACGTGTGTTACATGGTTCAAGGGGATAACCCCCTTGAGGTAACTATCGAATCCGAGGTAGAAGAAGATGTTGACATGTCTTATGATGAGCTACTTCATTTTGTCAACAACTACTTGAAAAATATGACATGCTTAAAAGGGATAACAAGAAAATGAAAATAAATTTGATTGCTTGTTAAAAGAAATGATTCCTTTAAACACAAAGTTGCATGCATTGAAAAAGAAAATGAAAGTTTGAAAAATGAAAATATTTTCTTACTTTCTAAATTAAATGATCTTTGTGAAGGAAATACTACTTTGAAAAATAAAATTGTTTTGGTGGAAAAATAAAAAGAAGTTGCTTTGCAAAAAAACTTTTTTGAAAAGAAAAATGGTTGAAAAAGAAAAAGTTAATGTTTCTAAAAAGAAAAAGAAAATTGATTCTCATTCTCACCATGTTTTACATGCCACTATTAATCAAAATGAGATTAAATTTTTGAAAAATAAAATTGATGGTTTAAGCTCAACTTTGAGCAAATGTGCTTTTAATTATTCTATATTGGAGTCCTTGTTTTCAAAGAAACAAACTCCACATATTCATGCACATCACCCACATCATGCATATGCACATTTTGCACGCCACGATTACACTCATACACATATGCATCCTAGAGTGTATAAGTGTACACATTGCGGCCGCAAAGGCCATTTAGCAAAGTTTTATTTTGATAAGATACATCATATTAATTTTGCTAAGAAAAATGTTTGGGTTTCATTAGATGCTAACCCCCGTGGACCCAAAAGAAAATGGGTACCAAAATCCCCACCGTGTGTTTTTGATGTAGGTGCGGGCTCTCACAAAACGTGAGAGAGTTGGTGCCTGGTGGTGGATGCACATGGACATTATGGACATACTTTTGATGCACCGTTATCAAGGAAGTTTGGTGAGACAACCACCATATTTTGGAGACTTAGAGCATAATTCTTTGGTTTGGTAACTATCTCTAAAACTCCTAGTTTATTTACATGCTTTTTCTTATATGATATATTTTTTGGCATGTTCATGTTTATTTGTTTTGTGCTTCATGTGGTAAATACATGATTAGATGTAGTATTTGTCAAAACTTGTGTATACACATGCACAAGTAGTGAGCAACATTTGATTCATATACGTTTGCACTTCATTGTTTATTTGTACTCACTATATGCACATGTATAAGCTAGTTTTGATGATTTCCTCATTTATACATGTTTTGGCCTATTTTCATATTTTGCTTCATGTATATGCAACATTTATTCAAATCTAATAAATATACATGTATACCCGTGAGTCTCTTACCTTCATTGAAATACTATTAATAGACTCTTTTTATGTTTGGGGTACGTATGCATATTATTAATTTTGGATAAAAACATACATATACCTAGAAGTTTGTTTTTAAATGAAAAATGAATTTTCATGATTTGTTTGATAAAATGACATTCATGTTTGTTTTGAGCTTTATTGACTAATTTCATGAATATGCTATTCACATGTTATTTGTACACTCATATTTAATTTGTTTTCTTATGACTATATTTTCATGAGTCTTTATGAGCTTTATAGATCTTGAGTGATAATTCCTATGTATTTAGTATGTCTCATGATATACATATGATTTGGTTTCATGTTTTGAAGAATCTTTAACTAGTTTTTCAAAAATTAATTTAGTTAGTTATTTATTCTTCAAATGGTAGTGTTTTCACTATAAAAATATTTTTTAAACTCTATTTTTGAAAACCCCTACCTATCCCTTAATGGGCGGACGGATGGGCGAGTATGCCTTGCAACCTTATTAAAAACCTTTTATCTTATGCATAAAAAGGGTGAATTTTTATGAGTTATACACTAATTTCACTTCATAATCTCAATTGGTATCATAATTTCATTTGGTATCACAATTGATATATTTTGTATACTCATAATCTTGTTTATATATATGTATGCTTTCAATTTCAACTTATATCAATTTCTATTGGTATTATCATCTTCATACATAAATATGATTTGTTTGTGCTTGATTTACATTTGGTTTACATGTTTAAAGCACAAAGTTTGTTTATGCTAAGCTTGATTCAAATCTTTATTTTCAATTGGTATCTCAATTGATATTTTAATAAGCTTATGCATTATTTTTAAAATTGGTATTTTATTGATATAAAAAATGTGCAATAATCTTCAATTGGTATCTATTGACTTCAATTAATATCCATATACTTCAATTGGTATCAATATGATTCTATTTTTGGTTTAAAATTCAAAATTTGTAATGTTTATTTAAAATTGGTATCTTAAAATTGGTATCTTAAAATTTGATTTACTAAGATATCTCAAAATTTGTTTTATTGAGAAAAATTCAAAATTTTGTTTTAATGAGAAAATTAAAAATGTTTTGATGTGTATTGCCTATATGCAAGGGGAGCTTAACATCTCTTCTACATATAGATTCATGATGAGTGTATCTTATATTGATGAGCTTGACAACTCTTCTTTATGCGATACACGTGTGTAGGGAGAGTTTCACATCTCCTCTTATGCATTGCATATTAAGCGTTATGTGAGTTAGGGCTTGTCATCCCTTCTTCATGTAATGCATATATGTAGGGAAGTTAACTTAGCGTTTTCCTCTTCATGAATGTATATCACATATATCTTTTTATTGGTTGATTTGATTTCACCCCTTTATTGATTTTATTTGTTTTTGACAAAAAGGGGACAACATTATTTTGTTTTTACTTTAACCCCTTTGTTGATGATTGACAAAAAGGGGAGAAGTATTTTAGATATATATGCATGTTTTGGAAAAGACTTTCTTGTTTATGCATATTGTTTGTTTTGCAAATAGGAGAAAAAGAATTTATGAGTTTTATGCTTGATTGACATGTTTATCTCCTTATATTTGCATACATGTTTTTAGTTAGTTTATGTGCTTTATTGTCATATCTATTTATTTCTTGAGATGCATGAGTTAAGGGAAAGTTTCTTTGAAGCTTTACTTTAATCAATGCATATATAACTCCATGAGTTTTGTCATCATCAAAAGGGGGAGATTGTTGGCCCAAAGGCTCATCACTCTAGTTTTGATGATGATCAACTCATGTAGTTATAGTACTAATGATCTTATATTTAATTAGTCTCAGATTTATGATCAAGATCTTAGTTAGTGTTTAGCTTCAACAAAGGATTTAAAGTTAAAGTTTTGGAGCTAGCACGGTTTGATTCAAGAGCTTATGCACTAAGACCACATCAAGTAATCAAGAGGAGTCTAGCTCATTGGATCAAGTTTGGACCAAGTCAAGAAGATGAGAAGACTTCAAGTGAAGACCTTCAAGATCAAGACTTGTGTCTAGGTTTGTTTTATTAAGATTTTGTTTTAGATTAAAATGTAAAGGATAGAATAGTTGGTGGATTGCTCAAGTATACCATATACACACACACACACTCTTGATTTAGTTGTGTTTTCATAAAAGAATTTTTATTTTGGAAAAATACAAAGAGTTTTTCTTTTTGAAAATACCGTTTTGGTTTTTGGAATTCAAAGTATACATGTCTTTAACCAAAATCATGTTTAGTGCTTATTGTCAAAAACATAGATATTTCACCATGTATGAGTAGTGGATTATATCCATACAATCTATGCTTTAAAAGAGTTTAAAATATCTTGTTTTGTATTTGGAGAAGTTTTGGAAAAATCTATTTTGGAAAAATACAGATTTTGTTTTTAGCCAAAATTTTTAAGTTACAAAAATAGTTCAAAATGTTTGTAACATGTCTTGATTTTACTCAAACATGTTTGATTATCAAAGTATAATACTGAACCTATTTTTGTAGATTTTTCGTAATTTTATGAGATTTTATTTGTGTCAAAATACCAAGTTTTTAATCCCTATAACAGACCTGTCCTGTTTTCTGCGGGTCGACCGGACCGGTCGACCGAGCTAGGAGTCGGTCGACCGACTCGGTCGACCGACGTGCACAGACGTGCACGCCAGTCTGGCTGGAGGCCAGTCGACCGAGACAGTCGACCGTCCAGAGAGCTCTGCTCTTTGGAAAGGCCCCGGTCGACCGGGCGGTCGATCGGACAGAGAGACTGCTCTCTGTATCTAGGTCACGGTCGACCGGGCCGGTCGATCGAGGCTCTAACGGTCAGAAATCTAACCGTTGGCGGTCGACCGGGCCGGTCGACCGACAGCCGTCAGCGCTGAAAAATTGCCCCAACGGCTAGTTTCTCTAGCCTATAAAAAGGGGGGCTTTTGTGGGGCTGTTCGAGCTATGATTTTGAAGTGGGTTTTGAGCCAGTTTTTCCAACTCTATTACGTTTTTATCTCCACTTGTTTAAGAGCCAAAATTTCCATATCAAAAGGAGAGATTTTCAAGAGTGTATTGAAAAGTGATTTCTTGAGTTTTCCTCCATCATTTCAATCCTAATTTTCTCACACAAACACTTGAGCTATCCATTGCTATATCTACCTATAGGGATATTTGTTGTGAGAGGATTTTAGGTGATCAAAGTGTTGTGATCACCAAAGTTCCATCTTTGTATTTGAGGAGGCGAACTTGCAGGTTCGCAGTGTTTCGAGTTCGCGTGTGAACTCTTTGTTTGAGGTGCGGCCTCGGCGAGCTAGTGGGCTTGCGGTGTGTTTGTTCTTGCGGGAACGAGTGAAGGGACTAGAGAGTCCAAGAGTTATAGTGAGAACTCCTTATAGGTGTTGCGGCACCGAGTGATCTGGTGGGATCGATTTTAGTGAAAATCCTTCATAGTGTTGAAGGCGGGGACGTAGAGCAAGTGTGCTCGAACCTCGAAACAAATCTCCCGTATTTGTGATTGCTCTCTCTATCTCTTACTTGTCTTTATATCTTGCATGCTTATATTGTCTTTATCTTTATATGCTTGATATATATTGTGTGCTTATTTGTTATATGCTTGGGAATTATTGGTAACACTTGTATTCAACCAAGAGAGCCAACGCGGCACCTCAACTCTTATTTAGAGGAACCTTGAGGAGTTAGTCCAGAGCCCTTCACGGGGAATCCGGCTATACTCTTGTGTTATACGTGGTGTTTAGTTTAAGAAGCTTTAGTTTGCATTAATAAGTTTTAATTCCGCATTATTGACCATTAGATTAGCTAGTCACTTATTTCCCCCTCTAGGTGATTACAGATGGGATTTTCTAAAATATTGAGCTTAATTTAAATAAGTTCATGTGTCCTATTTTCTATATCGGGCGTGTTTGGATGTAAGGAATCGGAGTGAAGTGAGGAAGTGGGGAAGTATAATTGCTCATTTCCCTATCTATCCAAACACCGAAAAGGAAAATAAGAAACCCCCTTTTCCCTTTTTCATCTCTCTTTTACACAACCATTTTCTCACTTCCAGAGTGCTACAGTTAATTTTGTGGTCATGTAAATCTCATTTATAATAAGTTATAGCATAAAACATTAATTTTTTGGTCATGTAAATCTCACTTGCATTCTAATTACAATCTATTTTTTATTTTTCTTAATTAATTTTTATTTTAATATTATTTTGCGGTCAACTTTGTGGTCAACTTTTCCATTTTCACTTTTCATTACCATCCAAACACTGGAAACGACAAAACATTTTCCAAACCACACTTCCCAACAACCATCCAAACACCAGAAAATTTACTACTCATTTCCCTTTTTCCTAAAGGAAATAAATCTTACTTCCTACTTCCTCACTTCACACCAATTCCTTAAATCCAAACAGACCCATCAAGAAATTAGTCCCACATGGAAAAAATTAATAAAAAGAAAGTTGTATATATAATAATATCATTACAGCTTTATTTTTTGAGTTATACGGTGACATGGACTTACAATGTGGTACATCGTGCGCGCGCATGATGTGGGCGCATAGGCGCATTTTGGCATGTAATTAAGCGCACTAAGTAGTTGACACGCTTGCATTGTTGCAAGTTGCAATATAGTGCTACATTTTGGGTCTGTTTGGTTGTCGTAACTAGTCGTAATTCGTAGTTGTAATTGGTAAAGTCTTTTACAGTTGTAAATGAGTTACATGTATGTAAATTTTACGGTGTTTGGTTGGTAATATAAAATTGTAAAGTGGGAAAGTATATTGTACTTTACGGTGTTTGGTTGTCGTAATGTATAAGTCGTAAGTGAAAAAGTTGACCACAAAATTAACTATTTTGTGATTTTAAAAAGTTTTAATACTGCAAATAAATGTTAAAAAGTTAAATATTAAAAAATTTTAATATTAATATAAAAAAATATTACAAATT
Source organism: Agave tequilana (assembly GCA_038442645.1). Classification (NCBI taxonomy): domain Eukaryota; kingdom Viridiplantae; phylum Streptophyta; class Magnoliopsida; order Asparagales; family Asparagaceae; genus Agave; species Agave tequilana. The sequence continues at coordinate 147,932 of JAVJIF010006858.1, read as the reverse complement.
TGTATGACCACAAAATTACAAATTTGTATGACCACAAAATTATGTTTCCCTATATTTCCTTTTAGTTTTTGAACAAATTCAAGTTTAGATTTGAATTGAATTGACATGACTACCGGAAACAATTTTTAATTTGAAAGGACATGATTATTGGAATTCCAATAGTCATAACTAATTATTTAACAACTGTCTAAAATTGAAAGGATTTTTTAAAGGCTAATAGCCTGCAATTCTTTCCAAACAAAACAAAATAAATTTCAGATTCCTTCTCTCCTCTGTGTTAGATATGGTTCCTGGTCGAAACTTAGACTTTAACCAATACTTTCAACGCACAAAAATTTCTGATCCTGAATTATCTTGGAGACAGATTTGTTTACACCCTTTCCAGTATAGGGAGCAAATACTGTCTTAAGGGGGGAAAAAAAAATCTGAATTCTTCGATTCAGGTATTACCATTTCTCTTTTATACCATTTGTCCCCATTTATCTAACCCTAGTTTCTATCAATCTAAATTGCAGTTTTCTAGACTTAAATTCTTTAATTTCAAAAAGCTAAACTGACATCCGGTTGATTATTGTCCATAGTATACTAAACTTAACTTTCTTAGTAGATTTGAAAAATTCAGTTAGGCTGAACTTTTTTTTAACTACAAAATTTGTTTGGCTAGTGAAACTACAGCTCGAAAACTATAGTTAGAATTTGGGAACCATATAGCTCCAAACAGGCAGTTGAACGACAAACTTTATAGAACGGAAATCAAATTGGACATGGTTTTGCTACCAAAACTTCGCTAATTTGTATCTAAGATGAATCAATTAAAGCAGTTTGGATCAATCACATCTCTGATCATCTTATTTGAATTAACAATTTGGAAATCAAACCAATGAAATTCGTTTCTAGGAGCAAAGTTTAAAGGTGGAGGCATGGTCCTTTGCTTTCACCGTATCATGTCGAACACATGCGGGAGATTCAAAAGCTAGAATAATCATTAATACAAAACAAATTAAAAGAGAAAGAAAGAAGAAGGAGAACAAAATTATGTTGCAAACAGGCCAGAAATGGCCATGGCCGATTTGATTCCGACAATTAACATGCACACGTTTCTCTCCCCCCCTCAGAGCGAGGGGACGGCAATCCATGCAAGGAGACGGACTTCTCTAAGTCTCCCCCACTGATTGTGGCCTACTCTTTGTATTTTATCTGACTAAGTCTCATTTAATTGCAGTACAAATAGGCTACCTATTCTCTGTTAACTGCAAACAAGCACTGCTCTCTCTAGCTAGCTCTATCATACAGATAACAGTCTCAATGGCTTCTCGCAATGTGATTGCTGCTCTTGTTGTGATCTTCGCTGTCACGCTTCCGACAGTGAGTCGAGCGACAGAGTACGTCGTTGGGGATGACCACGGCTGGACCATTGGCGTCAACTACACAACTTGGGCTCAGGGCAAAGAATTCCGAGTCAGAGACACTCTCGGTATTATATCAAAAATGTTGGATTATATTTTGATCTTTTAATATATTGTTGTTGGTGGATACCTAACAGCTTAAGCTTAACAATCGTAGTTTTCAAATATGCGGCGGGGGACCATAACGTCTACAAAGTGACCGGGTCTCAGTTCTTGGGATGTGAAGTGCCGTCGAGCAGTGAGCCTCTGACCACCGGAAATGATGCGATTACCCTCGCCACACCGGGAAAGAAGTGGTACATCTGCGGTGTCGGTGATCATTGCGAGACGGGACAGAAGTTGGTCATCAATGTTCTTGCGGAGACGTCCCCGGCTCCCTCCTGGTCTCCTTTGCCGTCTCCTGAATGGGAAGTTCCAGCTCCATCGCCTTTGCCGGTGTCAAGTCCCGAACCAACGCGGTATGTTGTCGGGGATGAAATGGGTTGGACCGTCAACTTCAACTACACTGCTTGGGCTCAAGACAAACCTTCAGAGTCGGAGACAGTCTTGGTATCTATAACATTTCCATCCCTTTTATCCATCTTTACTGTTGAAAAATTTCTTCTAAAAACGTCAAAACCCTGAAAATAGCGTAACATAGGGTAGAGGTTCTGAGTTCAAATTTCATGCTGACAATAGTTTCTGGAATGTTTGGTCAGTTTTCAAATACCCTGTGGGGTATCACAATGTCTTCAAGGTGAGTGGCCCCGACTTCCGAGCATGCAAGGTGCCTTCGGCAGAGGAGGCTCTGACCACCGGGAACGACGTTATCACCCTTGCGACCCCTGGACGGAAGTGGTATATCTGCGGGGTTGGCAATGGTGCACATTGCGAAGCTGGGCAGAAATTGCTCGTCACGGTCCTCCCCGCAGAATGGCAAGCTCCCTCCCCTTCTCCTTTGGCCTCATACGCATCGCATTCTCACTCTTCATCGCCTGCCATGTCATGGGAAGCTCCTTCACCGTCAGCAGGCAGCGAGGCCTCTGATGCTTCCTCTCCAGCTCCTTCAGAGGGGCGACTCCAAGCTCACCATACTTTTTCTTCAACAGATTCTTGAAGTACTGATGAGATCTATGAAATTAGCATCAAATGAGATCAAATTGAGGGTAGTAGATTGAAAAATTATTTTACTTTAGTTTGCTTTTTCTCGAAAATAAAATCAGCTTGAGATTTACATATGATGTATTTTCATATGATGCTTCCAGCTATTGGTGTATTAGATGTTTCTTTTACCATTTAAATGTTAAGAAGGTCATGATGCATGTTCATTTTGTTCTCTATGTCAACAGTATCGAACACGGGTTACGTTTGTTCGGTTTGTTTTCTTTAGACTTGAATACTGCTAAGGGTTTTGCAAATAAAGATATTCTTATTCAGTTAATTCTATGCATGTTGAAAATGACTCTGTTATTTGGCATACTAAACTATGACAAATTTGGGCTAAAAGGATCACCCGGTTAGCTAGAGGGGGACTTCTTGGTCTTCTAACATTAGTCATCTTGCCCACCGCGAGAAATGCTTCACAAACAAGTCAACAAGAAAAAGATTTGGAAAAGCCAAATGCACATCAACCTACTTGATTTAATCCATTCTGACATCTGTGGACCCTTCAATGTGAAGGCTCAGCACGGATGCTCCTATTATATCACTTTTATCAACGATTTTTCGTAATATGGTAATGTTTATCTGATGTCTCACAATAAAGCACTAGGTTGATTTCAACATTACTTGGCAAAGGTAGAGAATAGACTCAGCAAACGTGTAAAAACACTCAGGACTGGCCGAGTCAAGAAATCAGTTTGATAAGTTCAAGCAATTGTGTGAGCGGAAGGGCATTGTCTGCCAGCTAACTACTCCTTACATACTGCAGTAGGATGGCGTGGCGGAATGTAGGAATAGAACATTATTGGGCATGGTTCGTTCTATGATGGCGCAAACGACTCTACCAATTCTTGATGTAAATATATCTAAACAAGATCACATGCAATAAACTATCTCTTTATCAGATCAAAGGAAAGAGGGTTTAAGACATATCTGATTCTATCACGAGAAGAATGCTGGAGGTAAACGATCTTGAGGATGCGAAAATGAGGGAGGAGATATTTTTTCTCCAACCAATAAGTACTCTTCCTAACTCTTAGAGGAGATGAAAAGCTCCTAAAAGAGAATAACAAGTAGTATTTGATAAGTGAATCCTAACCATGGTATTTATAGAGTGAAGGTTACATCTAATCAACTTATCTTAGATCTAGGCCAGATTCAATATCATAGATTTCCCACGTATAGATGAGATCCACATCATAACTAAAATACACTCACGGTTAAGTGTAATTGAAACTAGTTTAGAGCCAACTATTTAACCTGGTCAATTTCTAAATGGATCAACAACATAGGATATAGAGACGGGTGCATATGTATGACTTGGAAATGTTATTGTGCTCAGAGAAGGCACATTTTCAACTTGTTTCCATTTATGACTCCTATGAGTCTAACTTTATGACTCTAACGACTGTTTATGCTCTAATGAGTCAACTGCTAATTCAACAAACTTAAATGCGCAAAAGACACTTAAAAAACATTTATTACTTTATTTATCAGAATTACCCAATACATATATATAGTGCACCAAGAAATAATATTTGTTACATAAACAAAAAAATTTACCCACTCCCACTAAACCAAGATATCATCAGAATTAGCCATCCCCATTGAGCAACATGCTCCAAGAAAACTTTAGGTGTCGCCTTTTAGTGAGTGTATTCGCAATGTTAAGTGTGATACTTATACTATGAATAAATACAATGTAATTCCAAACTATATCTTTGATGACAAGATACTTGATGTTGATGTGCCTCGACCTTTCTAAACTCTTGTCACTCTTACAGTAGAGTTCTTCAGCTCTATTATTATAGTATAACTATAATAGCCTCTCGACTAAATTCACTATTTGAAGCCCAGAGACAAAATTCCTAAGCCATACTGCTTGGTTCGAAGCTTCATAACAAGCAACTAACTTTCCTCCATTGTAGATGAGGCAAAAAGTGTGTACTTGACACTCATTCAGAAAACTGCTCCTCCTGCCATCAGAAAAACGTAAGCTGAAGTGGACTTTGTAATGTCGATACATTCAGGAAAATCTGAATCTGTCTATCCAACTAGCTACAATTGATCAGATCTCCTATAGATAAGCAAGCATGTAGTTCTTGGTCCTCTGTAGATATTGCATCACCTTCTTAACAACCTTCTAGTGATCAATCTCAAGATTGCACAACTATCTGCCAAACTTTTCAATGGCATATGCTATGTCTGGATGGGTACAAATTTGATCATAGATTAGTCTCCCAACCGCAGATGCATAGGAGATGTTTTTCATTTTCTCTTTCTCATAATCGTTCTTTGGATATTAGAGTAAACTCAATCTATCTCCCTTAGTGACAGGTGTATCACCTGGAGAGTAATTCTTCATGTTATATCTATCTAGCACATTATCAATAAAAGCTTTTGTGACAAGTTTAATGTTCCACGTGTCCTGTAACGTTTAATCTAGATACCTATCACAAAAGATGCATCTCCAAAGTCTTGCATATCAAAAATCTTTGAGAGGAAACTCTTCGTCTCATGTAGCAAAACTATATTATTACTTGCTAGTAGAATGTTATCCACACATAACGCTAAGAATATAAGTTTACCCTCTTTAAATTTAAGGTAAATGCATTGATCAACTACATTTTTCTTAAAACAAAGTCAAAAATTACTTATTCAAATTTCAAATATGATTGAGTATTAAGAATTTGTAAATAAGAAATTGAGTTGTAGAATTCTTAGTCTCAATGCTATCCGCTGTAGCAAGGGCCAAAGCGGGTCGTGATCCTCAGGGAAGGATGCGATGCAAGCTTTTCGGCCGACTTCTCTGTATGCTTCAAATAAAACAAAGGAGGGATTAGATTTGAAGTGTATATGAGTAAAGAAGTATGATTTTACTGATCTACTACCACAACCCACCATGCAAGTCTTTGGATGTTGAATTTCATCTTGAGATATATGTGATTTACCCTAGGTTATTAAGAATGATTCAAGTAAGAAAAGATGATACTAGATTCTACTTAAGTTGCATTATCAAAAACTAAACAATGTTTCATCCTAACATCTAAGTACAGCTTAAGAAAAGATTAATCTTAAATTTAGGCTGTCCTATTTCTTAAGTATGAAGTCATGAAGAGTTATTTAATTGTGCAACCTATTTTAAGAAATCTAATTATCAGTTTAATCTTCAAGAAAAACAATCTTTAGTCCTAGGGTTTCTAAAAACTAGTCATCAATCGATTCAAATCCTAACTTGCCCTGGTTGCTTAAGAGATCAGCAAACCACACAAGGAATAAGTTAGACATCATTTTTTTATAATTTTCTTTTTTATATTTTTCTATTTCTTAATTAGAAAAATTGTCAAAGAAGAAGAAAGGAAAACAAGAGATCGCAGATTAAAAACCGAAACAATAGATCACAGAGAAATAAACTTGACAAGAATTAAATATGCAAAAGAGGTAACCTTTATTCGAATAGATGTCTCCAAATACAAGCTCCTCCTTCCACAATGCCTTTGAAATAAATTACAACTTTGCAGAATTTTAGAAAAGCTAAAGAAAAATCCTAATTTTCTCTGGATCCCCTCTCTGCTGCGCCTGCAGGGGTATTTATAGGTGCAGAAGGCGATAGAGTCCCGGATAAACTCCTCCACGAAAACTGGTAGATGGATAAGGCAAGATTGCCGTGGAAACGCGGCTTGGGCCGCGTTTCCGTGGCCATAGTCTGATCTCTGGCCGCGCGCTTTCGCGCGTGGCCTCCTCTGGTCCGTCCATTTGGGTATATGCTTCTGAATGCTGGATCCTGACTCTTCATATTGGATTTTCGAGATAACTTAGAAACCAAGTTACCCTTTATCCAAATTCCTTCAAAACGAATCTCATCCTTGCACACTTATTTATCCTCATCCACCAAGCATTTAGGGTAGAATAGAACTCTATCCTTTCCCTCTTTGTAGTATTTGCACTTTTTACACTTTGTATTTGCACTTTTGACTTCTTATAATTGCACTTTTACACCTGGGCTTGGACTTGGGCTTGGATATGGGCTTTTGGGCTTCATTAAGCTTTAATTCTTTATTTAATTCAATACTCAAGGCCTGCAACATTAAATAACAAAATATTAGTAAATGTGCAGAATTATATGAATAAATGTGAAAATGTGATAGTAATATGATGACAATTATGTATTTTCACTACCAATCACACCCCCACACTTATCTTTTTGCTCGTCCTCGAGTAAAATCAAAGAAAAGAAAATCTAATCTAGCTAACTCACTTTCGTAGGAATCACGGTTGCACTTAGCATGTGCAACAAGCCGTTAAACCCCTAAGTTACCCTAGAGGACGAGTGTTGTCTCGTGAGGTTTTTCAGCGGATTACACCCACAAAATCCATAAAAAGGAGAATATTTGAATTATATTTGAAGAGACTAAGTAGTCTATAAGTTTAGGATTATCATTTTTATTCATTCTTAAACTTAGTCTTAATAAAGTGAATTGTTATTTATTTTAGGTAAGGATCAAAATTGAATGTTTGTATAGTCTTTTTCGTTACCCTAAGTCATATGCATCCTTGTAACTTTGCTAGGAATTCCTTAACTTGGACTCTCATGCCTCTTTATTATTTTTATAACTTCATCTAATTTTCTTTCGTGTAAGTATCAAGGCTTCTTGAGGCCCTCATACTTAACTAATTGACTATTAGATGTGTTAATAAATTTTTTTTTTGCATGTATAACTCATCTAATATTCTTTCGTGTAAGTATCAAGGCTTCTTGAGGCCCTCATACCTAACTATTTGACTAATAGATGTGTTAATACATGTATAGTATTTCTCAGTTTCCTTAGGCTTTCTAATCCACCCATGTAGCGAACTTAAAGTCGGTGGCTCCCAAACCGGTCGGCTTTAGGGCACCAGGTGAGAAACACCCCGCGGACTCAAATTCGGATGAACTAGGCCACAAAACTAAGGACTTTATTTTATTCAGAAATCACCTTTAGCATGAACACTTATGCTTCTTGAGGCACATGTATCCAGCTTAATTGGTGATATATGTTATTATTATATATATATATATATTTTTATATGAGGCACAAGGGTCCTTGTTTTGGAATCCTATATATGCACTAGGAATGCACATTTCATTAAGGTAAAAATCAAGACTAATTAATTATTCAATTTCTCCTCCTATACCTAAAATTTAAACAATTTATTTATTTGACCAAGTTTTTAGAAATCCTAATCATGATTTTCTTACTTCTTAAGATTAACTTAGATTTCTTTCAAAAGATAAGTCAAAATATTGCCCTTTTATAATAAATTTTTTTAATAAATAAATAAATAAAGAGAAAAAGAAAAATAAAAAACTTTATATAATTTTTTTTTGAAATTTTTTTTTATTACATACCCTTCCCCACACTTGTTGCATGCATTGTCCCTAATGTATGAATGAAATGCATGGATGCATGAACTGGCAGAAAGATATAGTTACCGATACAGTGGGTCAAAAAGACCCATGGCTGCATTTACTTCCGGTACTGACTCCAAAAAGATTTTAAGACGTTGACCATTTACCTTGAATGCATTGCCATTTTTGGGGTCGTAGATCTCTATGGCTCCGTGTGGAAACACAGTTTTAATAATGAATGGTCCTGTCCATCTTGACTTCAACTTGCCGGGAAAGAGATGAAGTCTAGAGTTATAGAGTAAAACTTTTTGTCCTTGGACAAAAGTTTTTCTCGTGATGAATTTATCATGAAAAACCTTAACCCTATCCTTCGCAATCTTTGCATTATCGTATGCTTCATTCCTCAATTCCTCTAGTTTAGAAATTTGCAATTTTCGAAGCTCATCGGCCTTATCTAGATCGAAGTTTAGCTGCTTAATTGCCCATAGAGTCCGGTGCTCTAGCTCAACAGGAAGGTGTCAAGCCTTTCCAAAGACTAGTCTGTAGGGAGACATTCCTAGAATCGTCTTAAAGGTAGTCCTATATGCCCATAGGGCATCCATCAGTTTGGTGGACCAGTCCTTCCTATTCTGATTCACAGTATGATTATTACATCACCAGAAGACCAAAAGTATGATTTATAAAGGAGAAAAATATTGGGAGATGCTCACGAGCTGCAAAAAGGAGATCTTGTAAGCTGGTCAAAGGGAGATAGATTGAGGATGACCTACTGCTGATCGACCACTCAGCTAAGAAACCTTGCCTTCTTCGAAAGCACCTACTATGTTCCCCACTCTGGGATTTAAAAATGCAGGTCCAGGATTGTAAGAAAGCAACCCAACGAGTACATATAATGATGTCAAGTGGCGGCACATTCAATCACATGCGTGCAGGATCATAGTGACATGGCTCAGTCATGCAAGAACAAGCCAGTAAATGAGAAAATCAAGAAATTTAATACAGTAGCACAAATAGTCATACTTGTGTGAAGCATTGTGTTAGTCAATGGGCATGTACAAGTAATAATACATTAGTAAAACCGTAAGTCCAGGCAATCATATATAGTAAAACAGTGTGTCCAACTCAAGTTGTACAAACATGGATTGGAGAACTATAATAGATTGGCAAGTCATATGTACAAGTAAAAACGTGATGTATTTTGAGTTATATAATAATAATAATAATCAGTACTGCCTGATATTTCAATCAGTCCCCTTCCAGTATCTCTTCCCCTGGCAGTCCACACTAGAGCTCATACTCCAGCAGAACGGATTCATATATGAATATGAGTACCAATATCCGAATGAGGGAGTGACCAAATAACAAACATTCCTAATATTATCATCGTTTGGTTAATTAAGTTGTATCGTGTACACGGTAATGCGTCGTGACACAAGTCATACAAGCATAGATTAGTCACAACAAGGCAGACTAACATGAAGTCAGTGTTAAATCCGGTAGTATGTAATCAGCTTATTATAATATTATAATTACTCGTCTGACCCATATGTCTAGGTATGTGTCTCGGCGTCCCAGTACACATGCATCCACATTGGGTACTATGTGAAACCGATATCCTCGAAGTTGCCTTGTCCTTGCAAGTTTCATTGATCGCTTATGGTGATGGTATCCATTTCTATGATAGTATAGCTTGCCCCTTCATTTTATAGTGTAAATCGGGAATGGGGAAGATCTCATCTGTCATGCTTCGCTCGCCTTCAAGTAAAAGGTAAGTAGGCGCCGAAGAGGTAAGTATGTTTTTTAGGTTTTAATTTTTCTTTCTTTTTTGTAACTTTTAGTGTAGATCACCAACATCATAATCACCAAATCTCTTTCACTCTTTCAATTTCTTTGTACATATTGAAATCACCTAGAGGGGGGTGAATAAGTGATTATACTAAATAATGCACAAATTTAAAAATGAGATGATGCAACAATCACTCAAAGTAAGATTAGAAGCTGAATACCCCGTGAAGGGATCTGAACTCCTTCCTCGTGATTCCTCTAAATAAGAGTTTGAGGTGCACAATGCAATCTTGTTGTGAGAATATAGATTGATAATATAGGATTGAATGAAAAGTAAGTAAATAGCACAAGTAAACCAATCGCAAACACAGAGATTTATTTCGAGGTTTAAGCATCCAGCTCTACGTCCCCGCCTTCACCCAGAAGGATTTCCGATCCACTAGAAATTTCATAAAGGATTACCATTAGGAGTACCCAACTCCTCAATCACACTCCTCTAGTCCAGAGGTAGCGGAGCCACAAATACAATAATCACTTGGCGATCAAAAGACCACAAATCTCTTTGAAAAATTTTTCTTTACAAAACCCTAGAGAATAATGTATAGGATTAAAGCACAAGGTTTGTAAGTGAAAAATAAAACAAAGTAGAAGAGAGTTATGATTCAAAACTTCAGAGAAAAATAAGAGATTAGAGCACAAAAACTGAGAATGAAAACTTCTTTCAAGAACACTCAAATTTTTGATTTCTTTGCAAATGTTGTTATCTTTCTCCTCAACCCCATCCACCCCTATTTATAGGATATAGGTAGGGATTAAGGGTAAAAGTTAATTTGACTAATTAGGAAGGATAAGACCCAAAACCAACCTAAAATCACATTTGAAGAATAAAAACATGTTTTAAAAACATGTTTAAAAAACTAGTCTTTTGGATGATAATGCACTCGCGGTCGACCGGCCGATCAACTAGTTTTCAAAAAAATTTGACCATTAGCAGGCTCCGTCGACCGCCCAGTCGACCGTCCCAAACAAAGAGTTGGGTGCAGTCAGTCGGTCGACCGCCCGGCCGCCCGACATAGGGTCCGGTCGACCGCCCGGTCGACCGGATAACGTGCACCATGCACGCACCTGACGGTCAGAACTGCGGTCGACCGCACGGTCGACCGTTCTGAGCTGTAATAGAGCCGGTCGACCGCTCGGTCGACCGCAACAGGTTAAAACAGAAATTTTGAGGAAAATATTTCGAAGATATGTTTATTTTCAAAAATGATTTTTGTCAAGACTTTATAAAATACAATAAATTGAGTTTGAAAATACTGAAATAGGTGTATTAAAATGTTTTACGCAAGAGACAAAAATAATCTTTTGAAAAACATGTGCAATTTTGTCTGTGTGGGAAATTTGAGCTTCAACACTAAATACTATCCTTTAACAAACTAAATATAAAAACTATTTAGGAAGATGTCTTTGAACCGAGTTGCCGAACTAGAGCCTTCTTCCTATGAAAATGAATGTATAATGCCCAAACAAATCATGGAGTTTGGAGCGAGTGGTTATCCTCTTTGATACATCACCATGATAAGATCTTTGGGATGATTTGAGGCGTATTTCTAATCTTTAGGAAGTGGTTGTGATGGTTCCACTTCATCCTTTTGAACTTCACCATTAGATTCTTACTTGTCTTGTTGAATGGGTGAGTCCTTCAAGGATATTTTCTCCATGTCCTTACCAATGAGTCAGTCTCTACAACATTCTCAACAAATGCATTAGATTCCTCAAATGTAACATGCATAGATTCTTCAATAGTAAGAGATGATTTATTAAACACTTTATACGCTTTGCTAGTATTAGAATAGCTAACAAAGATTGCTTCATAAGCCTTAGCATCAAATTTACCCAAATTATCTTTGGTGTTCAAACAAAACATTTGCATCCAAAAACTTTAAAGTATGAAATATTTGGTTTTTCTTAAATGATAAATTTCAAAAGAAGCTTTGAAAGTATTTTTACATAATAAATTCGGTTGGATATAAAGCATGCGGTGTTTACGGCCTCGGCCCATAAGTATTGAGGGAGCCCGTATTCACTTATCATAGTCCTAACCATTTCTTAAAGTGTTCTATTTTTCCGTTCAACTACTGCATTTTGTTGTGGAGTTCTAGGATATGACATTTCATGCTTAATTCCTTTTCATCATAATAAGTCATGAAAAGTTAGTTGACAAACTCACCACCTCTATCACTTCTTATGCGTAAAATCGAAAAACTTTTTTCTTTTTCAACCCTTTTTTGAAAAATCTTAAAATGCGAAAAAGTTTGATCTTTATGCTCCAAAAAGAAAACCCAAGTGAAACAAGAGAAATCATCGACTAAAACAAAAATATATCTATTTTCATTTAAACTTTAGTTTTAGTTGGTTCAAAAAGATCCATGTGAATCAATTCTAATGGCCTAGATGTCATGATATCCTTGATTGGTTTGAAAGAAGACTTGATTTGTTTCCCAAGTTAGCACGCACCACAAATGCGGTCTTTTTCAAACTTCAAATAAGGAATACCGTTCACCAATTCCTTAGAATTTATTCTAGCAAGATGATCAAAAGAATCATGGCCTAATCTTCTATGCCATAACCATGAAATCTCATCAAAGGCATTTAAACATTTTGTAGTGCAATCCACATTAAGCATTTCAATAATGTAAATATTATTTTCACGAAATCCAGTAAGAATGCATTCATTGGTTTTACAATCAAAAATTTTACAAGAAGATTCATCAAAAATAACTTTGAGACCACGATCATATAGTTGACTAATGCTAAGTAAATTATGTTTAAGCCTATCAACAAGAACTACATTTTCAATTAAAGGAGATGCATCAGCCTTAATGTTACCTATACCGATGATGGTGTCCTTGGAGTCATCTCCGAAGGTGACGGTGCCACCTTCAATGTACTCGATAGGGTTGCAAAATTGTTGATGTCCCATGTCATATGCCTTGAGCAACCACTATCAAGGTACCACCGCTCCTTACATCTTGGAATCTTGGTGTGTACCTATATCAAATAATTTAAAGCTTTATTTTGGTACCCATATTTTCTTGGGTCCTAATGCATTAGTGCTTCAAACCCAAACATGATTATTGGTACTATTTATATGATCATAACAAAATTTAGCTAAATGACCATTTCGGCCACAATAAGTACATTTATAAATTCTTCCATATTTAAAGGCATAATGGGCATGTGGTTTATGAACATGTGATTTATGAGCATGAGATGTTTTTGCATGATTAACATGTGATGTATTGGCATGATAAACATGTGGAGTTTTAGCATGAGATGTTATATCATGTTTAGTATGAGGAGAATGCATGTGCTTCTTGAAACATTTCTTCTATTTTAGTATTGTTAAAAGCATATTCTTTTAAAACATTTCCCAATCATTTATTCTACTTTTTAACATAGAAAACTCATTTTCATCGATTTTAAGATATTTAGCTTTGCAAGCAACTCTATAAGCATCAAAATCTCTTCTTGTTGAAATAAGAGTAGAAGATAATTCATCCTTTTCTTTTGAAGAAATAGCAATATGATTTTAAGTATTTTATTTTCCTTTTTCAATTTTAAACAATCTTCCTTTTTAGAATCAAAACTTTCTGAAAGTTCAACGAAGGCTTGTAGTAACAATTCTTTACTTATTCATTATCATTATCATGTGGTTCGGTAGTTACCTTAAGTGTGTTTACCATGAAACACACATTGCCGTGTCAACTTCGTCTTCGGATTCACTTTTCGAGTCCCAAGTGGCTTTATACACCTTCTTTTCAAATGGCTTCTTTTGCTTTAAGGAGGAAGATATCTTTTTCTTGAAATCTGGTCAATCGGCCATGATGTGTCCGGGTTTCCGACAGTTGTAGCATATGATCTTTTTCTCTTCCTTCCCTTCCCATCGCCTTCTATGGTTGAGCTTGTTCTTGTGGTACATTCTTTTTACATTTCTCACAAGAAGAGATAGCTTTTCATCATCTTCTTCATCTTCTTCATCATCGTAGTTGGTGGAGGTAGACTTGAAAGCTAAAGACTTTTTCTTTGAGGCGCCGCTTCTTCTTTAGCCTTTTTCTCCATCTCATGAGTCTTAAGATTTCTAATAAGACTTATGAGCTCCATCTCGTCTTTGTCATTTAATTCCCTCAAGGTGGTAGCTTTGATTTCTCATGATGAAGGAGAGCACGAATCACATTACGTACCTTTTGGTCGTTGTTGATTTCATCACCTAGAGAAGCAAGAGCATTCGTGATTTTAGTAAACTTAGTGATCATATCATCAATAGATTCATTTTCTTGCATTTTAAAACTTTCATATTGGAAACGCAAGAGATCAATTTTAGCTCTCTTGACTTATGATGTTCCCTCATGAGTGACCAATAAGTGTTGCCAAATCTCATAGACGGACTTGCAATGGATAACCCGTGTTAAGTCATCCTCATTCAATGCTAAAGAAGGCCATTTTGAGCCTTCGAATTAGCCTCAAAATCCTTGGAGGTAAGATCGGACCAAGTGTTTTTCTCACTTTTGGGTTTACTAAAAGGCTTGGTCATAGACTTAGCAACTAGGCTACCTAGAGATTGTAGAAAAATGTTCATCCTAACTTTCCATATGGGAGAGTTGAGTCCATCAAATTTGGGAGGGGTCTTAATGTTATCGGCCATCTTTATTAGTGTATAAATGAATGTATGAAAATAGTGATTAGCAATATATAGGATTTCTCTAAGGATGTGAAGCGAAAAACTAGAGTCCTAGCTCTGATACTAATTGAAATCACCTAGAGAGGGTGAATAGGTGATTATGTTAATCAATGCATAAATTTAAAAATGAGATGATGCAATAATTACTCAAAGTAAGATTAGAAGCCGAATACCCCGTGAAGAGCTCTGAATTCCTTCCTTGTGATTCCTCTAAATAAGAGTTTGAGGTCGCAATGTAATCTTGTTGTGAGAGTGTAGATTGACAATATAGGAATGAATGAAAAGCAAGTAAATAGCACAAGTAAACCAATCGCAAACACAGAGATTTGTTTCGAGGTTCGAGCACCCAGCTCTACGTCCCCGCCTTCACCCAGAAGGATTTCCGATTCACTAGAAATTTCACAAAGGATTACAACCATTAGGGAGTACCTAACTCCTCAGTCACACTCCTCTAGTCCAGAGGTAGTGGAGCCACAATACAATAATCACTTGGTGATCAAAAGATCACAAACTCTCTTTTGAAAAACTTTTCTTTACAAAACCGTAGAGAATAATGTATAGGATTGAAGCTCAAGGTCTGTAAGTGAAAAATAAAACAAAGTGAAGAGAGTTTTGATTCAAAACTTCAGATAAGAATCAGAGATTAGAGCATAAAAACTGAGAATGAAAACTTCTTTCAAGAACACTTAAACTTTTGATTTCTTTACAAATGTTGTTGTCTTTTTCCTCAACCCCATCCACCCCCATTTATAGGATATAGTAGGGATTAAAGGGTAAAAGTTAATTTGACTAATCAGGAAGGATAAGACCCAAAACCAGCTTAAAACCACGTTTGGAGAATAAAAACACGTTTTAAAACATGTTTAAAAAACTAGCCGTTTGGCTGATAATACACTCACGGTTGACCGGCCGGTCGACCGGTTTTCAAAAATTTTTGACCATTAGCAGGCTCCGGTCGACCGCCCGGTCGACCGGCCTAAACAGAGAGTTAGGTGCAGTCAGTCGGTCGACCGCCGGGTCGCCGACATGGTGTCCGGTCGACCGCCCCGGTCGACCGGATAACGTGCACGCATGCACGCACCCAACGGTCAGAACTGTGGTCGACCGAACGGTCGACCGTTCTGACCTCGGTCGACCGCAACAGGTCAAAACAAAAATTTTGAGGAAAATGTTTTTGAAGATATGTTTATTTTTTGTCAAGACTTTGTAAAATATAATAAATTGAGTTTGAAAATACTAAAATAGGTCTATTAAAATATTTTACACAAGCGACAAAAATAATCTTTTGAAAACATGTGCAATTTTGTGTATGTGGGGAATTTGAGCTTCAACACTATATACTATCCTTTAACAAATTAAAATATAAAAACTATTTAGGAAGATGTCTCTTAACCGCGTTGTCGAGTTAGAGCCTTCTTTTCTATGAAAATTCCTTTTTATGCCATCAACCTTACAACATGCTTTTAGCGTCATCAAGACTAGAACAAACCTGAAATTCACTCTAGAATCTTTATTAGTACCAAATAGCTTTTATATGTTTTGTTATCATCAAACATGTATAAATAGATAGTGTAACCTTTTGGGCCAACACATATCACTTCTATTTTCTCCATCTTCTCATTCTATTAATTTCTCCTAACTTGATTTTAACTCCATTTTTCTCTTTTCTTTTTAAGAACTAAAAGAAGAATTTTTAACCATTAATGGCAGCATAAAAGAGAACTTGCTTAAAAAACTTTCATCGCTAGTCCTTCCTTGTGGATCACGACCCGCATAGCCACTTGCTATAGCGGTAGAATAGAGCACCTTGCACTACTATATTAAAAGTTCTGAAATTCTGTATTTTGTGTGCAGGAAATTTGATTGAGTTAGAACCTGCACAAAAATACAGAATTTCAGAACTACAAGAATAAAATGTGCAAGCTCTCAATTCCATCGCTATAGCAAGTAGCTATGCAGGTCGTGATCCATAAGGAGGGACTAGCGATGGAAGCTTTTTAGTAAGTTCTCTTTTATGCTACAATTAATGATTAAAATTCTTTTTTAGTTCTTAAAAGAAAAGAGAAAATGGAGTTAAATTTAACTTAGGAAAAAAGTGGTAGATAGAGAAGGCGAGAAATGAAATTGGACATGTACAAAGAAATGAAAAAGAGTGAAAGAAATTTGAAAGATTATGGTGTTGGTAATTTACACTAAAATTAAAAGAAAAGAAAATCTAAAAGAAAACTTACCTCCTTTGGTTGATAACTTACCTGGAACCCTTGCATGTTTTACCTTACTTCGGAGGCGATCAACGCATAACCCATAAGATCGAGATCAGTCCCCATTCGCATTACATCATCAAGATGAACAAGAATGAAATGATATGAAATCTTGAGGAGGAGAACATCATCATGAAATATCAGTGGCACTCACACAAACATGGCTATACTGATGCTTCTAGATTCACTTGGATGCTCATCATAACCAAAAGAGGAAAAGTAGAAAGAAGAAGAAGAAAACAAAATAAAGACGAACATAAAATAAAGTTACCTTTTATTGCTTGCAGAAATGATGGAAGAAAGGAGGAGGGTACATCGGTGTCACTCTCAACATAGGCCTCTCTCTCTTACATGAATCTCAGTCTAACCTATGCTTACAAAGAAATAAAAATTATATAAAAGGAAAATAAAAACTTATACTAAAAATAATGAAAAACTGATCTAAAAACTATCTCTGCTTGGTCCTTTCTTATGAATCCTAGAAATTCTCAACAAGTTCATTTGGTTGAGGATCAATCATTGAATCAATGTAATGATGTTCATACATTGAGGTCGGGAAAGAAAGTTGATAATTAAGTGTCAACACCACCCAATCCCAGTCAGCACAATCACAATCCAGCATCCACCTCATCTAGTCCCAATCCTTCTGAATCTGACGAATCTGAAACAGATAATTCAACCAATCATGTGTATAAGACTATAGTACCATTTCCTAATAGGCTGAAGAACAACAAGTAGAATCCACACATGGATAAGATAATTGAGATCTTCAACCAAGTGAAGATAAATGTGCCACTTTTTGATGCTATCTAACAAGACCCATCCTATGCAAAATTTCTTAAGAACATGTGCCCCAAGAAGAGAAAAACTAATATACCCAAGAAAGTCTTCTTAGCCACCAACATTAGTGAGCTACTGTCGGGACCGATCCATGTCAAGTACAAGGATCTGAGTTGTCCCACTATTGCCAGCACTATAGGATAAGCCGAGATTAGTCACGCACTTCTTAACTTGAGAGCAAGTATCAACCTGTTTCCATTCTCAGTTTATCAACAACTCAGGTTGGGCGATCTTAGTCTAACTCGAGTCACTATCCAACTGGCTGACCGTTCTGTGAAAGTTTCAAAGGGAGAAATTAATGATGTCCTTATCTGGGTCAGGAATTTATCTACCCAGTTGATTTCATAGTTCTCGAGATACAACCTGTGTCCAATCCTAAGGCTCAAACTCTTGTTATCCTAGGGTGCCCATTCCTTACTACTGCCAATGCTATTATTAATTGTAGGAATGGGTCTATGAGATTAACCTTTGGAGATATGACTAGAGAAGTCAATGTCTTCAACCTAGAAAAACAACCTTGTAAGATAAGAGACCAAACATTTAAGGTAAACTTTGTTGAAAATAATTGTGATGAAAAAAGTGAAGGTATAGAGAATGAGTCTCTGTTTCTTGATAAATTATTTCAAAATGAATGTGATTATCTTAATGATAAGGCATATGTCAGAGATCCTGATTTTAAAATCCCCTTTAAGAAAGAGAAATTTGATTTGAATATCTTCGCTTTCACTAAGCCAACTAATAATATATCGCATGAGAATATAATTTAAAAACTTCCGATTGACATACTCTTTGAAAACCTCTTCGAAGAAGAACTCATGTGTTTGGATGAACCAACTAGGGATAGTTTGGTTAATTACACATCTCCAGGGGAAAGTGTTGACCTAAGCTTTGAGGAGATATATGGAACTGAGTTAGAATTCCTAGGCATTCATAGTGAGAAAGTTCCAACTGAGAAGTGTGGTGGAGATCAATTTTTGAATAATAAATGTAGAAATATGAAGAAGAAAAGCCTAAAGAAGGTGAGATTAGGGAGGAAGAGAACTAAAATGACAAAAAAATTAGCCTCCCCACTATGTCTTATAAAGAGGACCCATTGGAATGATGGGAAGAGAGCTAGAGGGATGAGACCGAAAAAGATGTAGGTGTGGGAGAAACTTGATGTTGTACATATTTTTGTATAATATATGCACCTCTTTTACATTTTATTTCATACATCTATATATTTCATTCATACATTGAGGACAATGCATGAGATAGGTGTGGGGGGTTCTAACATAACTTAAGTTTTCCTTTTTATTATAAAAAAAATTAATATTTTTTTTACTTTTAAAAACTTTTTCAAAATAGAAATAATATTTTGACATATTTTTTTGTAAGAAATTAAGTCAATTTTAAGGAATAGAAGAATCATAATTAGGATTTCTTATACTTGATCAAATAAGATTATTTGTTTAATTTCTAAGGATAGGAAGAAAGTTTGTGAAAGTAATTTAGTCTTGATTTTTACCTTGAAGAAATATGCACACTTTATACGCTTACACACTTAAGATTCAAAATAAAGATTCTTATGCCTTATATAAATATATATATATATATATATATATATATATATATATATATATATATATATATATATATATATATATATATATATATATATATATATATATATATATATATATATATATATATAGGGCTTACTGTACCTCAGCCTGCAGGCTGAGAGAGTTTCTCAGCCTGCGGGACGTGGCTGAATATAGGCCACACGTCGGTCGCAGAGTGTGGGCGCCAAAAAAAACAAAAATCCCGCCTAAACAATCGTGAAACAAATTGACAAAAATACCCCTTTTATATGACGACTGCGACTTCTACCATTGAAAAGTAAAAAAACATTCCATGGTCGCAGTTACTTAATCATTTATCAGCTCTCAATGCCACTATGGTCGCAATAATGAACTGTTTTGGAGTTCAAAGTAATTTAAAATTATACTATATTAACTTTTAAACTGTTTTGGATAACTGAACAGTCACCTAGGAAGTATACAATTTTTGGGAAAAGATAGAAAATATATTTGAGAGATATTCACGTGGTCCGAGAGCTTAAACCTTTTGGAATTCCGGGATTAAAAATATATAAAGGGTCATGAGCAAAGGATTAAAAACATACTAAGTTATTTTTTCTCAAACTCGTTACTCTCACTGTTTGAAAAATACATTCAAAAAATGTCTTCACCATCACCACCGTCTTCACCGGAAAGAAGCCAATACATTCAAACAATGTCTTCACCATCACCACCGTCTTCACCGGAAAGAAGCCAATCATCAAATGATGATTTTATGTTTAGTTCTGAAATAATGTCTCGCTACGGGTCAGAATCTGAGCTTGATACAGACGACCCTTTCTGGGAGTTCATTGATGAACCAAAACACAAACATGAAGAGGAAGAAAGCGACGATGAGACTGTACCTGAAGAGGAGGAAGAGACAGAAGACGAAAGCGATACAGAAGACGAAAGAATGACTCTTGACGACGAATCTGATTACGATGGTGATGACGACGATTAGAAGTTAAAAAATTGTATTTTGTTTTTCTTTTTAAATATATATAAATCTGTTTTCTAAAGTTAATTGTGTGAATTACATTTTTTACTACTATGTATTGGTTGAAATACTGCGACCATGGACGCAGACTTAATAAATACAATGCGACCTTGGTCGCAGTTGTTGGTCTTTACTCTTAATCAATAACATCACTGCGACCTTGGTCGCAGTTGGTGGTCTTTATAAATAATCAACAACAACACTGCGACCTTGGTCGCAGTTGATGGCCGCAATCTTAAAAAATAATCTGCAATCTCGGTCGCAGTTACTGGTCGCAGTTGCTGGTCTTTACTCTTAATCAACAACATCACTGCGACCTTGGTCGCAGTTGGTGGTATTTATAAATAATCAACACGACCTTGGTCGCAGTTGATGGCCGCAATCTTAAAAAAAATAATCTGCAATCTTTGTCGCAGTTACTGGTCGCAGTTGCTGGTCTTTACTCTTAATCAACAACATCACTGCGACCTTGGTCGCAGTTGGTGGTCTTTATAAATAATCAACAACAAACACTGCGACCTTGGTCGCAGTTGATGGCCTCAGTCTTAAAAAAATAATCTGCAATTTTGGTAGCAGTTACTGGTCGCAGTTGCTGGTCTTTACTCTTAATCAACAACATCACTGCGACCTTGGTCGCAGTTGGTGGTCTTTATAAATAATCAACAACAAACACTGCGACCTTGGTCGCAATTGATGGCCGCAGTCTTAAAAAAATAATCTGCAATCTTGGTCGCAGTTGCTGGTTTTTAGTCTTAATCAACAACAACACTGCGACGAGGTGACACGTCACCGCAACAGTTGCTTAGTCGCAGTTTTTGGTCGCAATGTCGACCCTGGTCGCAGTTTTTTCTGTTTGCACTGTAGTCTTATGCGACCTTGGTCGCAGTGTCGTCTCTGGTCTAAGTTGTTTTGTTTGCAATGCATGACTGCGACCAAAGGTCGTAGTTTATTAAAAAACAAATATGCTTTTTATTTATGTCCACGCATTTATCTCCAGGCATGTGAAAATGATACAAAAACGATCTCTTATAAAATAAAGATTGAATGTTACAATATAGCAGTACAAAGAAAACTAAACATCAAAAAGAGCCATTGTTGACTAAGAGCAGTTGTGTTATTGAGGTCTTTTTATTTATGTCCAGCCATTTATCTCCAGGCATATGAAATGATACAAAACGCTCTCTTATACAATAAGATTGAGTGTTACAATATAGCAGTACAAAGAAGACTAAACATCAAAAGAGCCCTTGTTGAATAAGAGCAGTGGTGTTATTGAGGTCCCCGTGTATTAAAAAACTGTGGACGTCGAGGACCATGACTTCTTCCCTTGCAGACGACGAGGACCATGATTTCTTCCCTTGTGGACGAACATCGATCAAGTTCACCGGCCAAAAATATTCTCCCAGAGGCCCAGCGAACCTGAAAAAGGACAATCAAGCTCTGGGTCATCTTCGTGCATAGGGTCATCTTTATCCATGGCGGCAGGCCCCTGTTAGAGACTCTGAAGAAGGCAGAAATTCTCAGAGCAATTGCTCTCAAATGAAAACAGTCTAATTATGGGCTGTTAAAGGGAGAGGGTGAGCCCTATTTATAGGCAGCCCATAATAACCATAATTAATGGTTCATTAATCAGAACCGTCGGCCTTAATGGTCTCCAACCGCCAGCGCCGGTTTGACATTAAAAGACATTAACGCCTAAACCCAATGAAGAGCCGACGCGTGCACAACAGCTTCGGGAAACAACTAATGGTGCGGGTTCATCAACGTAGACTTGACGTTAAAAAGATCTCATAAAATCTTTATGACAGGTCGCGTCTCACGGAGTGACTCCAAGTCGCATCAGACAACAGACAACTTTTCATTTTCATTTAGATTCAAAAAAATGACTTAATCCAAAACAACGCTTAATAAAACAACAACACGGCGACCTTGGTCGCAGTTGCTGGCGGCAGTCTTAAACCAAAACAGCAGTGTCGACCTTCGTCGCTATGCATGTTAATCTAAAAGGAAAACACTTACTTAACGTACTGCGACCAAAGTCGCAGTCCACGTAATGCAACCTTAGATTGCAGTTGCTGACCATCTTTATCAATAACAACACTGCGACCTTGGTCGCACTTAACCATGTACACTGCGACCATCTTTATCAATAACAACACTGCGACCTTGGTCGCTTTAACCATGTACACTGCGACTTTGGTCGCATTTAACCATGTACACTGCGACCAAAGTCTTTGACTAAGGTCGCAGTTTAAATGTACAATGCGACCAAAGACTCTGACTACATTATATACAAAAAAATTAAATTATAAAGTAGAATTTTATCGCAGGCTGAAAACATTGATCTGAAAAGATTTTATATTTCAAAAAAAATTTTATCCCAGGCTGAAAAGGAGAAACTAGATCTTTATATCCTATAAAGATCTATAAAGAGGTAAAGAAATAAGACGAAAAGTAATTTATATCCTATAAAGAGCGGCAAAATAAAAGGGGGGAAAATAATAATAAACAATAAGGAAAAGTTATCATAAGGGGCATTTCGTAATTTAACTTCTCCCTAAAAGCGGGCCGCAAGTCAGTGAGGTGACAAATTGAGCCACGTCACCGCAGGCTGAGAGAGTACTCTCAGCTCGCGGGCTGATATACATTTTTCTCATATATATATATATATATATATATTATATATATATATATATATATATATATTATATATATATATATATATATATATATATATATATATATATATATATTTATGAAAGATGAACAAATCTAATTATTGATTAGCTAGGTGCTTTGGCCAAAGTAAGCCTTAGTATTTATGCGAAAGATGATTAGATAAGTTTGAGAAAAATATATATATCTATAAAAATCCTCTGATTAAGCTGGGTATTTGCGCCTAATAAAGCATAAGTATTCACGCCTAAAAGAGATTCATATAATAAAATTCTTAGTTTTGTGGCCTTATTTGCCCGAGTCCTTAAGCCCTTGGGGTGTTTTCTCCCCCGGTGCTCTAAGACCGTTCGGTTTGGGAGTCACCAATTAGATGCTCGTTACATGTAAAGATTAGAAAGCCTAATGAACTAAGGAATAATACCACAAAAAATAAAAATAATAAATAAATAAGCATAAGCGTTAGAGTTAAAAAACTCTTAGTCAAACTTTTGCGGTCACAAAGGTACATATGACTTAGGGTAAAGTAATAGGCTAGATGAGAAGTACAATTTGACTCCTTACTTTGATTGATAACAAATTTTTAAATAGAGACTAAGTTTAGGAATGAAAATTCGGTTTTCCTATAACTTATAGATTACTTAAATCTTTCAATAATATTTCAAATATTTTCTCCTTCAAAATGAGTTTTTAAAATACTAACATTTTTCTCTTTCTTTATAGATTTGTGAGTGCAATCTACTGAAAACCCTCACGAGACAAAACTCGTCCTCTAGGGGTAAGCTAGAGGTTTAACGGCTTGTTGCACAAGCTCAGTGCAATCGCGTGACCTGCGAAAGTAGTCTAATAATCTTTGATTTAGTTTTGTTTTTTTTACTCGAAGACGAGCAAAAGATAGATGAGGGGGTGTGATCGTACACATATTTTGTATTCTTTTCATTACACTCCTACATTTATCGTGTAATAAATCTGCTAATTTATTTGTCTTAAATGTCTATTTTGTAGAAAATAATAATGAAGAGAAAGAGGATTAAACTAAATAAATACCAGTTAAAATCAGATTTAACTAGATCTATTTGGTTAGCTGAGGATGATCCCAGATCTAGTTAGAACAAATCAAGGATTGGGGCAAATATTCAGCCGAAAATCAAAACAAATCAGAAAGATAACACCAAATGAAAAACGGTAAAATTCGGATTTGTATAAATCCATTTTGATTAGGTAAAGATCAACCGAGGATAATATCAAATACAGAAGGATAAATGGATAGAGAGAGATCAACGGACGAGATGAAGCAAGTTTGACTCGGATTCTGTCTGGATACATTTTAGTATTTGAATCATAACTTTCGCTACCAAATCTCAAATCTAATGATTCAAGATGATCCAGAAAGAAGATTTAAAGGGCTACGACTCATAAGTTAATCACTATTTCTAATTCTGTCATTTGATAAGTGATATTCAGTAATCAACACGTCAACAAGTTGCATATCAGAACTGAATATCTACATCAAATTAAGTTTGGAGACAAGGGGAAGATTCAAATTCAGAAATATCCAGCTTTTTCTATCTTCATACACCTCTAACCTCTGCATTTCTCCCATAAATACCTGCAATCTCAAAGGCAAAGAAGGACCAAGCAGAGAGCAGAACTTAAGCTAATTTATAGTTTATGACTTAGGTTTTTCGTTTTCTTTTATGTAATTTTCGTTTTATTTATGTAACTGAGAGGAGAGGAGACTTTCATGGAGGAATGAAAGCAAGCTTGTACTGAAGGTGACACCGTATAAGTGATCTTTTCTTCCATTGTTATTTGAATCGAATCGAGATTTCCTTTTCTTTTCTATTCTTGTTTTGATTGAGGTTGGACCTGCGCACAAAAATACAGAACTTCAGAACTTAAGAATAAAGAATACAAGTACTCAGTACTACCGCAATAGCAAGTGGCTATACGGGTCGGATCCATAAGGAGAGACTAGCGATGGAAGCGTTTTTAGTAAGTTCTCTTTTAAATTACAAAGAATGGTTAAAATTCTTCTTTTAGTTCTTACAAAGAAAAAGAGAAAAATAAAGTTAAAGTTAAATTAGGAAGAAGGTGGTGATAGAGAAGGTGGAGAAAATAGAAAATGAATATTTACAAAGAAATTAAAAAGAGTGATAAAAGAGTTGGGTGTTGATGGTGTTGGTATTTACACAAAAATTAAAAGAAAAGAAAACCTAAAATAAAAACTTACCTCCTCTAGTTGATGACTTACTTGGAAACCTTACATGTTTTACCTTGCTTCAAAGGTGATTAACGCATAATTCATAAGATCGAGCTCAGTCCCCATTCGTATTACATCATCAAGACGAACAAGACTGAAATAATACGGAATCTTGAGGAGGAGAACATCATCATGAAATATCGGTGGCACTAATACAAACATGGTTATACTGATGCTTCTAGATTCACTTGGACACTCATCAAAATCAAAAGAGGAAAAGTAAAAAAGAAGAAAAAGAAAGTGAAAGTAAAGACGAATATAAAAAAAAAGTTATCTTTTATTGCTTGTAGAAACGATGGAAGAAAGGAGGAGGTTACATCGGTGTCACTTTCAATATAATTCTCTCTCTTACTTACATGAATCTCAGTCTATCCTGTGCTTACAAAGAAAGAAAAATTACATAAAATAAAAATAAAAACCTACAATATAAAGAATGAAAAACTGACCTAAAATCTATCTCACTTGCAAGGACAATAAAAAAAAGTTAAATTTTTTTCAAACTTATCTAATTACCTTTCACGTAAGTACCAAGGCTTTCTTAGGCCAAAGTACCTAGCTAATCAATAATTAGATTTGTTTATTTTATATATTTTTTAATGACACAAGAGTCTTTGTTTTGAATTCCAAGTGTGTAAGTGCATAAAACATGCATATTTCATCAAGGTAAAGATATCAAGATTAAATTACTTTTTCAATTTTTTCCTCCTAAACCTAAAATAAAACAAATACTCTTATTTATCCTAGTGTTAATAAATCAAAATATTGTTTTCTTTTTTCAAAAAAAATTTTTTTTAAAAAATTGTTAGTATCTACCTATGTTAGTATGTTAGTAAACCACCCCCCACACTTATCTCATGCATTGTCCTCAATGTATGAATGAATGCATGTATGCATGAAATAAAATGTAAAAGAGGTACACCAATAGAATTATCTAGGTCTATTCTCTCTAGCTCGCTTTCCATCATTCCAATGTGTCCTTTTTAGTGGTGAAATTAGAGAGGTCAATTTTTTTTATCATTTTAGCTCTCATCCTCTCCAACTTGTTCATCACTTTGCTCTTTCTCCGTCTCTTTTTTTTCACTACTCTTTATAAATTCATCCTCGTTATCACACAATATTATTGGTGCAACATAAGTATCTAAAAATATGAGCTCATCCTCATACATCTCCTCAAAACATAAATTAACTATAGTTTTTAGAGGTATGTAACTAATCAAGGCATCCCTAATCGAATCATTCAAACAGTTAAGTTCATCTTCAAAAAGGTTTTCAAAACTTTGGTCAATTTGAGATTCTTGATAATTGCACCCAATTATAGGATAGGATGTAAAAGATGATAGAATAGGGTAAAGATAGTCATGATAATTTGAAAAAGAGGTTGATGGATGAAAGATGGTCTCGATCTATCAACTGAATTGTACCCAAAAAGTTTGAATAGGCCATGGGGAAAATTTTTTTTAATGTTTTTTCACACAAACAGAGAAGAATTTAGTTAGAAAACAATGTATATCGTTCCCTCCCCGACAACGGTGCCAAAATTTGATTGCACAAAACAGAGTACAGAGAATATGAAAAATATATGTGATTGGTTTTAAACTCTAAATCTTTGCAATATTTCCACGGTAGCTAGGGCTAAAGCGGGTCGAACCTCAGGGAGAGATGCAATAGAAGCTTTTCGGTTCTATTGTCTTCTTTATTATCTTCTCTGTTGTTAGAACTTAGAAAGAGAAAAGATAAATTGCATATAGATAAAGGATTAAATTAAAAGAAAGGTTCACAACTTATTAATAATCAACCACCATACATGCTAATGCTTGATAGATAATTACTTCACTTTAAATCCTAAACATGATATTCTACCACAAAATCAAGTAAGATAGATAGGAGGAAAACTAGGATACGGGTTGAAATAGCACTAACCAAGATGTAACATTACAATATCAAGATTGTCGGTCAAGTATACAGTAAGAAAGATCATTAGAAAGTACAAGTAAATCTTTAACCCTAACACTTATTAAAGTTGAACATTAAAATATCAAGATATTTATCAAGTATAGATTAAGAAGAACAATAAAAAAGTGTTTAAACTAGTTGCTTATCCTAATGAATCTTTAAGAATAAAGATTGGAGTAGGCATGTATATGATCTAACTGGTTATCTACTAGACATTATATGTGATTGTGGTGACGTCTTAGCAAGCCACAAGAAAAATCTAGCTACTCATGATGAACATGATAAGTAAAAGAAAGCAAGAAATAAGAAAACAAGAAAAAGCAAAAATAAAGTAAATAACAAAAGAGATATGAAAAGAACGAAAGCACCCAATATTGATCTGTCACCTCAATTTACAATGGCTTCTCCTTCTCATAAATCTTGAATTAAAAGTAGAACTAGAAATAAAAATTACAAAAGAATTTAGAGAAGAGATTAAAAGAAAAATCTTAAGTTATGATCTATGATGTGGAGCTACCACAAAATGAGAGATTTTAGCTCTTTAAATAGGCCTCAAATCTAATCACAATAGGATAGAAATTAGCAGGTTTCATAATTCAATAAGGAATTCAGTCCTGCAGTAAGTCGACGTGTTGTTTGCTGGATATGACTCATCAGATGGCTGAATTTGACAGAATGATAAACAGAAGAATTGTAGTCCTTCACGTCTTCTTTCTATAGCATCTTGAATCATCGGATTTGAATATTTGTAGTAAAAGTTATGATCTGAATACTAAAACGTGTACAGTCTAAATCCGAGTCTGAATTGATTTTGAACTCCATTAAATTTGAATTATCCTCTTTATTTCTTATAGAATTAGCTTTATTCCATTCATCTTGTAGGACTTTATCTTCTGAATTTGAACTTAAATAGGAGTTGAAGATTAATCTTTTCCTCCTTTGGATCCAATTTAATTTAAAATCCAACTTTATATAGGATTAGGGATAATATGAAGCTTTTTATATCTTTATCCCCTCATTTAAGTAACTACACACCATAATCAAAAAAGGGGTTAACAGCTTTAATTAATAAAGGAATGATCAAGGATATATGTGTAAAAGTGATAATAAAAATACAATTTTAGAGTACAATCAGTAAGACAGGGTTGGTTATTGAAAACTGATTGCGATTGATGAACCATGTTTAGTATGAGTCCCGTACATATCCGGGACCATGACCAAAGAGATCTGGCATTGAGCCAAAACTACCGCTTGGTAAATGAGAATTATATTACACCCAATAAGAATAATGAAAATGAGATTATATTACACCTAACAAGAATAATTTGTGCAATATGATACCATAAACACAGAGCCATATCGATACCCATCAGATCCCCCAATATCGGTATAAGTTGTCTATCTATTATTTTATGTCCATGATGATCTGTTTACGGGGATTATCATGTGTATAATAATAGGAGGAACAGGCTTGATACAATGATCTCTGGGTGTATAACATGATAGCAAGTGTCAAGTTTCTGTAAAGGTGATAATCATGAATCAGATAATTAACCGATCCGGTGTTAAAATACTGGGTGAAGTATACAATACAAGTAAATACAGGGTCACAACATCTTCACATTTATTTAATATTAAATTATGTTAATAACACCTGTCTTATATGTTTATAGGTCCATGGCATGAAATGACGAAGATGACAGAAATTCCCATTTAATTGATAATTAAAAGCATACAAGAATAGTCATTGACCTTGGAGGGTGATTTCGTCAAAACTGGAGGCCCAAATCTAGATTTCATGAAGTACAGCTGACAGGGGGACAAGCAGGGAGCGCGCAACAGGCGGCGCCGCGCGCGGCCCTAGGATTGCTGCGAAAACGCAGCAATTGTCGCGTTTCCGCAGTAAAGGCTTGGAGCCGCGCGTCGTTGTACCCTGATGCGCCCTTTCGCATATAAAAGTCCTGGGATTTTCAGAGCTGAAGAAGGAGTTTTGAGGATAATTTTTAGAGTTTTCTTCTCCATGTTATAGTTTTTGGAGTAGTTTAGTTTAGGTTAGTTGTTTTCCTTCTTCCTCTTTTATATTTTTCATTTCTTATAGATCTTGTAATAGGAAAGAGGGTAGTACATGGATGAAAAGCAATAGTGCTTGTAATAGAAGGTGACAATCTATGAAGGTTCTCTCTTTATCTCTCCTTATTTTCTTCTCTCTAACTCCTTTTACATGTTTAGCTAATTTTCTCTTATGGCAATTAACTATTAAACACTAACTTGCTAACTTCTTACTTAATAATCTATATGAATCTAATAGTCTCTACTTGACCTTGCTCTTGCAAGAGCCATTGATGGCTTATGATGATAAATTTTAACGCTCTAACATTTTAACTCTCTAACAAGCTAACATTATTTTATTCCATGCCTTTTCTTATTTAGTTTTGATGGTTTAAGTGTAGCTTGCACTTGTTTTGTTGAGTTTGAATATGAAAGTTATCTTATGAGTTATGCTTTGAAACGCTCTTGAACCAAGGACAAGTGATGGTCTAAGATACATGTGAGGCAACTATCACTAAAAGGGTAGCATGGTTAGTGTAGCCATTAGTAGTTAGTAGTTATGAGTTTTCTTCTTTTTTTCACTTTGTTTTAACAATATATCAAAATTCACAAAAATCATCCTGTCTATGTTCCCATTCTTTGTTTTCACCATACGCTTCTCTTTCATTCTTTATTTTCTTTTCTTTTCATTCTTTAAAATATAGAAGAAACTTTAACACACACGACCCTGTGGATTTGACCCGTTTAGTCTCTATGCTATAGCGAAAGTATCGAGGAAGCCAAAGCAAGCACTTTTAACTCGTGATTTTAAAACATATACTTTTCTTGCACGATTTTCCCCCGATCAACCATCCAGCAAGAAATAATGCAATCTCATAACATAAACCATAATAATAGATTGTAAAACATTCAAACATAACATAGCAAGAGTTTTTAGAAATTACAATACCAAAAAAGTTCGATAATACTAAAACACTAAAACAAAGCAAAGATACATAATCTACATAAAAACTACAAGTCCAAAAGTTCAAAAGATCCAAAATGATTCTGCCCCTTTTTGGCATCTATCAAAAAGCGTCAGAGAGATCATCGCCAGCCATATCTGCATTTCCAATAGTTGGTTGATCATCAACAGCAGGAGTAGACCATGGGTCATATGGTGGAAATAGAGGATCAATGGAAGGAAGGGGATGAATGTATTGGGATGGAGGTGAAATCTCATAACCAAGGTGACACTGAATCTATGTGAGATGCAGCTCAACAAGTCATTGTGATGCTGCAAAATAGGCGGACATGGAATAGAAGTCATCACGAAGTTGTTTATGAGATAGGTTAAGCTGATCAAGGGAGGCAAAAAGAGTGGAATAGGGATCAGTAGGAGGAACAAGTGGAGGAGAAATGGGTTGTGGTTCATGGATAGGAACACCTTCTTCTTCTCTAGAAGAAACATCTTGAGCATTTTAGAGATATGACTCAACATACAGTTAAGGAAGCTCTTATTGAAGGTTCTAGGAGGAGCAATGAAGGGTTCCTCAGATAGGTCAACTCCCCAAAAGTCAGAGAAAATAGTTAGGATCACACTATAGTATAAGTTCCTGTGCTCAAAGTTCTCGACAGTCATATTGATAAACATGAGTTTGAGAAAATTAACCGGAAAGCCTCTCATGATACAGTAAATTAAGAGAGTGATACACCCTCTCGCTTACCATATTCTCCTGATTTAGGAAGAATATTTAGCATGATGATCTTGGCTAAGATTTGATAAGGAATCATGAGAAGGGAGAACTTGTCATTCAAGGTGAGAGAAGAGTTACATCATTGTGTAGAAGCTGGGAGGCAATCTCACGTGATTCTCCTTCAAGATGCAAAAGAATTCAGATGTTAAGAAAAGATATCAAAACCTTCACCATATAGGGCTAGAACATGAGTTATATCATTAACATATAAAGTGACATCAATACCGCCAACACGACTGTGAATGATACGATCTTCATCCAAAATGACATTGGCATAAAAAGTTTGAACAAGATTAGAGTAGATTTTCTCATTTTTCTTAAGAAACTCCTTCCAACCTAGTCTAACAAACAGATTATAAATATGCTACTCAGCATAACTGGAGAGATTAATAGGTTTACCAATGGGTACAGATCTCTTAGAGAATATAGTATTAAATTTCTCTAGAGCATTTTTGGCTTACAAATCTTAAATAGGATGGAGGAGTTCTAGATTTAGGAATAGCTGATTTCTTAGACCTACTAGAAACAATCTAGTAGTTCTAGAGGATCCAATTTCAGTCCTATATCTTTTAGGATTAGACATATTGAAAAAGATAATGAAAATCTAAGGCTTGAAATGAGAGAGAGAGTGAAAACCAAAAACTCTTAATTTAATAACCAAGAGAAGACGAGGATCTTAGTGAAAATCCTTCAAAGATCCAAACTTGATCCAAAATAGTGTGAGATTTTCTCAAGAGTAAAGGAGAAAAATGAGTTTAAGAGGTCTTTTGATAGGGGAGAGAGAGAAAGTGGTGGAAGAAAAGTGATTGAGTGAAGGGTTTTAAATAACTCAGCCGCCTTTGTAACCATTCTAACTGTCGACAGGTCAAGACAACTATCGGCAGTACATTATCGATAAGTCTAATTGACTGTCAACAGAAGGAGATAAAACTGAAATTGTATTAGCATTAAATAAAATGACTGTCGACAGTCCACTGTCGACAAATGAGCAAAACAATGAATAATGGTTGTCGACAGTAACTCATAAAAACTGATATTTTGAAATAGAATATATCCAGAGTAAAATCAAAAAATAATACATGAAACCAAAACAACTAGAAGATGTTTTATATCATGAAAACATGTAAATTAGTTATTCATTATACATAAATTCAATTCACCACAAATAAACCACAAATAAAAGTAAATTGTTTAAAATCCAAAGGTTTTGTAAAGATATCAGCTAATTGCATTTGAGTAGGTATACAATCTATTTTAATATCACCTTTTTCAAAGTAATCTCGTAGGAAATGATACCCAATCTCAATATATTTAGTTTTACTATATTGATTTGCATTTTTTTGCATTTTTCTAACATTCTAACTCTCTAACAAACTAACATTTCTTTATTCTATACTTGCTCTTTTTTAGTTTTGGTGGTTTAAGTGTAGCTTACACTTTTTGTTGAGTTTGGATGTGATGAGTTATCTTATGGGTCATACTTTGAAACGCTCTTGAACCAAGGACTAGTGATGGCCAAGTATACATGTGAGACAATAACATGGCTACTGTAGCCATTAGTAGTTAATAGCCATGAGTTTTTTTTCATTTTTACTTTGTTTTAGAAATAATTTCAAAAATCACAAATACCTTCTTTTCAATGTTTCTATCTTTTATTTCCTCTATATACTTCTCTTTTCACTTTTTATTTTGTTTTCTTTTAATTCTTTAAAATGTTGAAGAAACTTTAACACACACGTGAACAAACTGTGAAAGCTTCTATTGCCTCCCGTCCTTGTGGATTCGACCCATTTTAGTCTCTATGCTATAATATCGAGGAAGCCAAAATACACACTTTTAACTCGTGATTTCAAAACATACACTTTTTGTGTGTGATTTCCTCTGATCAAATTTTGGCGCCGTTATCAGGGATGGGAACGGTTTGATTTCATTTTTTGTTAACTTCTCTTTTTTGTTTCTGAGTACAGGTAACAATTTTCAGAGTCTAACAACAGTAGAAGCTCACATTCCCTTGTTTCTCCTTGCTCAAGAAAGCAGGGAGTTGTTACCCGCTTCTTTTTCAGGGGGTATCTTCAATTGCATATATCTGTGTATTCTGCTACTACTTTTCTGTTTTGATTACTTGTGCATTATAATAATTAAGAACAAAAATATACAAATTGGATGCCTTAAAACGGTTTAGATATTTGCATCTAGGCACGTGTCGATTTCGATTCCAATATGCTGTATTTTATTCTTGTGTTGTTATGATTTTGACGGAGGTGTACATATTGCATTGCATATAGCTTAGGACAAACACTTGAATAATTTACTCGTTTTTTTGTGTTCATTTTTGTCTATATTACACACTTGCATGAATTAAAATTAAGGGCAAAACCCAACACAACAAAGGTGGGGAAGTCATTACCCTCTCTTAGACTAAAATTCACCTCCCCACTCACACAACCCAAGCCTTAATAAAACTTGCTAGATGTTGGCCCCTAGGGACATCTCGGACTCATTTAAGAAATTGACCTAAGGAAAAAGTTGTTAGAGTTTGACTCTTATCAAATCAACGTCCAAGGTTGGGGATTAAGAGGCGAAACCTCGAAGAACAGTGGTTTGGCATAATTAGGCTCGTTGCTCTGGCACGAATACATCTCACTGGTCTTGCCCCTATCTGGTCGATTAACTTGTGGTTATTTCTACAAGGCACCCCCCGTAGGCAGTCTAACTAGTTAGGAGTCGTCTAGATTTAAGTCAACCCTAGCATAGGCTTGTTTTCTTTTTTTTTCTTTATTTGTTTGTTTGTTTTTTTTGTAAATTGTGAAATAGATTTTAACAACAATAATTTTTTCAATCCTAATATGAATTTATATTTCACCCTGACCTCATTTGAGTCAGATAACTCCGACCCGGCAATGTATAACATGAACCAACCATATATACCAGATTGGGATTATCCGACTCAATATGACCCATATCCCCAGTCCTATGACTATAGTTTTCAAAATAATTTTCACTCTTCACAGAGTCAATGGGGATTCACCTCACCCGAGTCAAATTTTCAACCACCTTATTCACAATTTTCGCAATTCCCCTGATTTTACGTACTATACTCCTTTTCCAGAACCAGCCCTGAAGAAAAATCAGGTTTGAAGAGAAGTATGGAAGCCATGCTTGAGTCCCAACAATAAATTCAAATTTTGCTCAATTCACAATCCTTCCCACATCAAACTCCATATATTCCTTTTCTAGGGCATCCAATTGAAGAAAAATTTGAGGTAGAAAAGAGTTTGAAAGTCTTTTGTGAAACAACACAATAATTTCAAAATATGTTGGACTCATCATCTCAACCAAATTTTTAGGAGTCATACTCATCTTTTCCATTCGCACCGATTCAAAATGAACAACTATCCATCCTGAAAATGAATATGGAACTCTTGCGTGAGTCCGAGCGACAATCGCAAACTATGATGGACTCACGACTTCACCATAATTTTCAAAGCCAACTTCCATACTCACCTTTTCAAGAAGATTCAATTGCAAAGAGTATAGAAGACATGATTCAGACTCAAAATTCTGTTACCCGGCCTATCAGTAGGTTAGACTCAATAATGAGTAAATTGATCAATGAAAATGAGAAAAGTCTTTCTTGTCAACCTTTGACCAATTCTTATATCCCTAACTCTGTCGATTGGACCCAAAAATCATGTTATTTTGAAAACTAAGATTCATTTTAGTATACTCATTGAACTTGACCAAACTCTAAGTTTTAAAAATCACATTGATATTTTGGTAAGTTATCTCTTTCATGAAATTGAAATTAAACATGAATGTGACCCTGATCCTCATATTGGTGATTCCACTTCACTTTTTTACTCAATAATGACTCTGATAATTTTACCAGATTTTTTTTTTCATATTCTGGATTCAAACATTGAATCCTATACCAGTACACTGTGAAATTGAATCACCAATATCTTATGATTACACTTCATTGATGGGGAAAGTGCGTGAATATCACTTATTTGGTTTGGACCCCATTTTTGAACAAATTTAGACTCCCCCTTTTGAATCTCGACTTGATCTGAGTCAAATTCCCGAGTCGGTATCGGTTTTTATTCCTATTCCATTTGAGTCCAAATCAATCATCTCCCAAAATCACACTTCATTGTTGGACAAAAGTGTTGAACAAAATACTCAAGAATTATTTTTGAAAATTAAAAATTAGATGGGAATAATTTTTTAAATAAGACCATTCACTCAATCATTCTTTTACTGGGTCGTATTAGAGAGGTCACTGGTGAGTTTCTACAAGATCCATAATTTCTGAATTGGACCGCATTTCGTGGACCAATTAGGCCACCATCGGAACCACCACCCTGAGGTAATTTTTCCTTCCCTATTTTTTTAATACATTACACATTCACGTTGCATTGAGGACAATGCATAAGATAAGTGTAGGAGAGAATTTACTAACATAGTTAATTTTAAATTTTTTCTTTTAATTTTTAGAAAATTTTTAGATTTTTCTTTGTATAAAAACTCTTTTCTTTTCTTTTTACAAAACTTTTTAAAATAAGAAAATTAGTTTTGATTTTTTTTTAAGAAAATTAAGATTATCTTAGGAATTAGGAAGACCTAAAATTATGAATTTTTAAACTGAGTCAAAACAATAGATCTTGTTTAAATTTTAGGATAAGAAAATAAGATTGAAAAGAGAATTTGATCTTAAATTTTTAAATCAGATATATGCACTTCACACTTACATAATTTTTTTGGGATTGAAATAAAGACTGAAAATGTCATAAAAATATTAAAAAATGATTATAAAAAAATAACCTATTGAAGTTGGGGAATTATGTCTTAGGAAGCATGATTATTCACGCCTAATAAGATGGACAAAATCAAAATAATCCATTTTAGTTTTGTGGCCTTATTTACTCGAGTCCTTAAATTCGAGGGACATTTTCTCATCTGGTGCCCTAAAATCATCTGGTTTGAGAGTCACCGGCTAAAGGCTCACTACTCAGGTAAATTAGAAAGCCTAAAAAAATCTAAAGAAAGAAAAAAATTATTAAAAAATGGCATGAAAGTTAGAGTCGATATCCTAAAAATCTTCACAATTCACAAAATGCATATTTTTCTAAGAGTTTTATGAAAGATTAAAGAAATGATTCAATTTTAAATTCTTACGTTTAATTTATAACAAGATTTTGCATTTATACTTAATTTAAGGAAGAATAATTTCTGATTAACTTATGACCTTAGGATCACTTAAATTTCTCAAATATATTTTAACACTTTTCTCTATTTCAAAACACGTTTTCAAAATACTGGCATTTGATTTCTTTCTTTATAGATTTTGCGGGTGTAATTCACTAAAATCCTCAGGATACAAAACTCTTCCTTTAGGGAAAATTAGAGGTTTAATGGCTTGTCGCACACGCTCAGTGCAATCACGTCACCTGCGAAAGTGGTGTAATAATCCTCTTAGTTATTTTTTTATTTTGGTCGGAACAAGCAAAAGATAAGTGTGAAGATGTAATTAGTCTCCAAATATGCATATTTCATACCACATATTCATATTTATTCAATATTAACTTCTGTTAATAACACCTCTCTTGTATGTTCCTAAATCCATAGTGTGGAATGAAGAAGAAGCCCTAAAATCCCATGTAGGTGATTTAAAGCCTATAAGAATATCGATTGACTTTGGAAGGAGGACCTGTCAAAACCCGGTGCACATATTCAGAAACCAACAGCATATACTGACAGGGGACAAACTGATAGAGTGCGCGGTGCTAGTACGGCTACGGAAACGCGACTCTGGCTGCGTTTCAACAGCCATAGCTTGGAGCCGCGCGTCGTGATTTGACATGCGGCTCCGTACACTCTCCATGGTGCCCCCATTTTGCCTATAAATACCCTGAGATTTCTAGAGATCAAGAAAAGAAGAGTTTTTAGGGTTCTTTTCTTTCTTTAAGGTGAGGATGAAGATATCATACCCTTCATCAGGAAGATAATTCAAAAGAATTAATGTCTTATCCTCTTCTTCGACATTCACATCTACATTAACCAAATCTGTAAGAAGATTTGTGTAATCATTCATGTGCTCAGCAATAGAGAGTCCCTTCTTCAACTAGAAGCGATAAAGCCTCCTCTTTAGAAGTAATCGAGACTCGATACTCTTCATCAGATATTTCTTCTCGAAAATCTCCCACATCTTTATTACAGACGTCTCATATAGCATATAATACTTGATGTCTTGTGTCAAACAAGACCTTATAAGACCACACACCGTCCTATTCATCTTGTCCCAATCCTTTTCAGAAATCTTCTCCAGCTTTTCTTTCAATCGTAGAGTGTCTTCAAGGTTTGGTGCCGTCAATGTATCTATCACCTCACACCTCCACATCTCAAAATTGTTCGTGCCATCAAACTTTATATATCAATCTTCATTGGATGTGGGTTCAAGAATTTCACCGTAGATTGACTTTCTCCGGCCATCTTCTCAATAGATTTCTCAACACAATGCAGAAAATAATTAGTGAAAATAAATCCAAATAAGAAAGATTAGATCTTTACTTCCGAACGAAACTGTAGACAGTCTCCAAATTGATTTGCTTCAGTTGAACGAAAAACTCCCTGTCGAACCCGAAAAGTTCTGATACCACTTGTTGGAATACACGCAACAAAGAAGGGCCACCAGAGAATAGTCACCAATGGCACGAGCAATTAAATAAAAAAAGAAAGAGAGAACATAAGATTTAATGAGGTTCGGCAATTTGCCTACCTCCTCGGGCCAAGAGGAGAGAGTTCTTATTGAATCAATTAGTTACAGGTTACAAATATTGGGAACACTACCCCTCCTTATATAGTCAAAGAAACTACGAAGAAAAGAAATCAAAAACACCTAATCGGATCAGAAATGAATTCTGAATCAGATTTGGACCGCTACAACTGTTCTAGTCGACTAGGAAATAACCTAGTTGACTAATAACCCCTATTAGTCGACTAGGGATTTGGCCTAGTCGACTGGTCTGTAGTGAAACAGATTTTTCAACTCTTTATTTGTATCATTAGTCGACTAGGCTATTGCCCTAGTCAACTGGGTCATATTCCTCCTGTGCAATTCACCATTGATACGACTGATATGTCTCGTATTTGACACCATTTATTGCATCTATTTTTGGCTAACCTTCAACAGATTTTAAAAAACTCTATCAATAAGATTTTACCCTCTCTCCCCACAACATGGCTATCTAAAAAGCCTAATGCTAATGAATTTGAGAAGAGTAATATTATGGAAGAAATTCAAGCTGATGAGGCCCCTAATTCTATAGCTTTGGGACGCCTCGGTAATACTGAATAGAAGAAAGATGTTTTACCTGAACAAACACATCTCAGCTATCTTGAAAAGAAGAGTATGTCATCTAATGTTATTAATGTGGAGCCAGTAGGACCCAAAGATATGAAAATCACCTAGAGGGGGGGTGAATAGGTGATAAAGCTAATCAATGCACAATTTAAAAATATGAGGTAACAATCGCCCAAAACAAGACTAAGAGCCGAATGCCCGTGAAGGGTTCTGAACTCCTTCCTCCTGATTCCTCGTAAAAATGAGTTGGAGGTGCGCAATGCAACCTTGTTGTATGGGACAATGATTGACAAGATGAATGACAACAAGTGAATATAGAAATGACAATAAGAAGCAAGCAACAATTGCAATGAAAGTAGAGCAAGAACAAGGAAAGTAAACCAAACGCAAACACAAAGATTTGTTATCGAGGTTCGAGCACCCAGCTCTACTTCCCTGCCTTCCCCAAAAGGATTCCAACCACTTCCACTATCACAAAGATGTCACAAATACACCGGAGTACCCAACTCCACAATCTCAAGTACAATATCTCTCTTGGTAATCAAAAGACAACAAACTTTCTCTTTCAAAATTCTCTTCCCTTACAAAGGTCCTTAGAGAACAATGAGTAGGAATGAAACTCTTGTGTGCAAAGAGAAAATAAAATGAAATCAGAGAATTCTTGAAAACACTTCAGAAAATGAGAGAGAATTTTAGCACAAAAACCAAGAAACCAAGTCTTTTTGAAAGCCTTAAACTTGTGGGAATTTTGATAATTTTTCTAGTAACCAATCTCTCCCTAAACACCCCTATTTATAGGAGAGGGCTAGGGTTTAGATATAAAACATTTTTAAGGCTAATCAGAAAGTATTAAAACCAAAACATGTCACTTAAACACACTTAAGTGAAAAAAAGACAAAAATAAATCTGTTCTGAAAACTAGTCGTTACTGTTCAAACGGCTAGTCCGGTCGACCGGCCCGGTCGACCGCTAGTACAAAGAAAACGACCGTTGCAGGCCACGGTCGACCGGCCCGGTCGACCCAAACAAACAGAGAGTAATGTCTTACAGTCAGGTTTGTCTCGGTCGACCGTCACGGTCGACCGTGAGACGTGCACACTGATACGTGTACTACCAGAACCACGGTCGACCGCTCGGGTCGACCGGCAAACCTGTCATAGTCACGGTCGACCCGGGCGGTCGACCGGATCAGGCCAAAAACCAATTTTTAACCAGAATTTTGAGGAGAAAAATATTTTTATCAAAGATGTTTTAAATAGGAATAAGTATAAAACATAAATATAGATTTACAAGCAGAGGATTTTGTATCAAAATATTTTTGTATAATTTATATGAAATAAACTTAGAAATAGGATGTGCGCAAAAACGTGTGTGTTAGAGCTTCAAACCTATTCACTATTCTTTAACAAAAATCTAAACTAAAAATAAATCTAATTAAGTCCCTTGAGCAAACTTGAGCCATGCAATGCCTTGCTAGAGCCTTCTCTTTTATGTTCCTTCCTTGATGTGCAAAAAAAAAGCCGTCTTCACTTCATGAACCTAGAATTTCTTACAATAGCTAAGCAATGGCCTCCAAACTATGGTACAAACCTGAAACTTATCTTAACAAACTAATTAGTACCATATAGCTCTTATTTGATTTGTTATCATCAAAACTCTAAACAAATGGAGAGTGTAACCTTATGGGCCAACAATCTCCCCCTTTTTGATGATGACAAAACAAATAGGCTATAAACAAAAAATATATATAAGAGGAGTAAGCTCCCCCTCAAATTATGCTATATTAATCAAAGAAAAACAATGTAATTTGCAAGTAATCATCATGAAACCAAAAACACTTGCAAAAACAATTAAACTCAAATTACAAGAATTCATGAAAACACATCAAAACTAAAAACATGTATAAACTCATATGGAACCAAACCATATGAACTTATATCTCTATCATAAAAACTCATTCTCCCCCTTTTTGTCATACATAAAAAAGGGTTATGAAAACATTTTTATTCAATAACACAAACATTAAGTTCACCACAAATGAAGGAAAATCTAGCAAAATCAAGTGGCTTAGTGAAAATATCGGCTAGTTGTAAATCCGTAGAAACATAATCAATAACTATATCTCCTTTCTCAAAATGATCTCTAAGAAAGTGATATCTAATCTCAATGTGTTTGGTCTTACTATGTTGATTTGCATTCTTTGTCATATGTATAGTACTAGTATTATCACAAAATATTTTTATATGGTCAAAATGCAAATCATAATCAAGGAGAGTATGTTTCATCCAAAGGACTTGTGCACAACAAGCCCCCGCGGCAACATACTCCGCCTCGGCGGTTGAGAGAGCTACGGAATTTTGTTTCCTAGAGGACCATGAAACAAGACAATTACCAAGAAATTGACATGTCCCACTAGTACTCTTTCTATCTACTCTACAACCCGCATAGTCGGCATCCGAATAACTCGTCATTGAGAAATCTCCAGTTTTCGGATACCATAGACCCATTCCAATCGTTCCCTTAATATAACAAATAATGCTTTTTACCGCAATAAGATGGGACTCTTTGGGACACGATTGAAATCTAGCACAAAGACACACACTAAACATGATGTCCGGCCTACTTGCCGTCAAATATAAAAGACTACCTATCATGCTTCTATACAATTTAATATCAACATTTTTACCTTGGTCATCCTTATCAAGCTTGGTGGTAGTTGCCATGGGAGTGTTGCAAATCTTTGAGTCTTCAAGTCCAAACTTCTTCACAAGTTCCTTTGCGTATTTGGCTTGACATATGAAGTTCCCATCTTGTAATTGCTTGATTTGGAGTCTAAGAAAGAAATTAAGCTCACCCATTGAGGACATTTCAAACTCACATTGCATAGCCTTTTCAAATTCCTTGCATAAAAGCTCATTAGTAGAACCAAAAATTATATCATCAACATAAATTTGTATAATTAAAATGTCATTATCAACATGCTTAGTGAATAGTGTTGTATCTACTTTGCCTTTAATAAAATCATTTGAAATGAGAAAACTAGAAAGCCTTTCATACCAAGCTCTTGGAGCTTGTTTCAATCCATACAAAGCTTTATCAAGTTTAAAAACAAAATCGGGATAAACATGATCAACAAAATCGGGAGGTTGAGGAACATAAACTTCTTCATTTATAAAACCATTCAAAAATGCACTTTTCACATCCATTTGAAAAAGTTTAAAATTTTTGAAAGATGCAAAAGCTAGTGTCATCCGTATGGCTTCAAGCCGTGCTACGGGTGCAAAGGTCTCCTCAAAGTCAATTCCCTCAACTTGAGTGTAACCTTGGGCCACTAACCTAGCCTTATTCCTAATCACATTTCCGGACTCATCCATCTTGTTTCTAAAGATCCACTTAGTACCAATTATTGGTCTATCGTGGGGCCTAGGAACAAGGTGCCAAACTTAGTTGCGCTCAAATTGATTGAGTTCCTCTTGCATGGCAAGCAACCAATATGAGTCCGCCTCGGCTTCGAGGATGCTTTTGGGTTCAAAATGAGAAATGAAAGCAAAGTTACCACATAGGTCATGGAGTTTGGAGCGAGTTGTAACTCCTTTAGATGCATCACCCAAGATGAGCTCCTTAGGATGATTTGTAGCGTATCTCCAAGCTTTAGGAAGCGGTTGTGAGCTTTCCTCTTTATCCTCTTGAACGTCACCAATTGATTCTTGCTTATCATCTTGAGTGAGTGAGTCCTTCAAGGATAGTCTCTCCATGTTTTCACCTAATGGTTCAATCTCTACAACATTCTCAACAAACACATTAGATTCTTCAAATTTAACATGCATGGATTCTTCAATGGTAAGGGAAGATTTATTGAATACTCTATAAGTTTTACTAGTAGTAGAGTATCCAACAAAGATTGCTTCATAAGCCTTAGCATCAAATTTACCCAAGTTATCTTTAGTGTTCAAAACAAAACATTTGCATCCAAAAACTTTGAAATATGCAACATTAGGTTTTCTAGAATGATACATTTCAAAAGATGTTTTGGAAGAATTTTTGCACAAATAAATACGATTTGAAATATAGCATGCGGTATTTACGGCCTCGGCCCATAGATAATGAGGGAGGTCATACTCACTTATCATTGTCCTAGCCATCTCTTGAAGTGTTCTATTTTTCCTTTCTACAACTCCATTTTGTTGTGGAGTTCTAGGACAAGACATTTCATGCTTAATTCCCTTTTTATCACAATAAGTCATGAAGAGTTGGTTAACAAACTCACCACCTCTATCACTCCTTATTTTCAAAATCGGAAAACCTTTTTCTTTTTCAACCCTTTTTCAAAAAATTTTAAAATGAGAAAAGGTTTGATCTTTGTGTTCCAAGAAGAAAACCCAAGTGAAACGGGAAAAATCATCAACTAAAACAAATGCATATCTACTACCATTTAAGCTCTTAGTTTTAGTAGGTCCAAAAAGATCCATATGAATTAATTCTAAAGGCCTAGTTGACATGATATCCTTGATTGGTTTGAAGGAAGACTTGGTTTGTTTCCCAAGTTGGCACGCACCACAAATGCGGTCTTTCTCAAACTTTAAACAAGGAATACCCTTCACTAATTCCTTTGAATTAATCCTAGAAAGATGGTCAAAAGATGCATGTCCTAATCTTCTATGCCAAAGCCAAGAATTTTCATCAAAAGCATTTAAGCATTTAGTAGAACATTCCACATTAAGCATGTCAATAATATAAACATTATCATCACGAAAACCGGTGAGAATACAATCATTTGTTTTAACATCAAAAATCTTGTAAGAAGAATCATCAAAAACAACTTAAGTCCACGATCACAAAATTGACTAATGCTAAGCAAATTATGTTTCAAACCTTCAACTAAAACAACATTTTCTATAAAAGGAGATGCACCAATTTGAATGTAACCTATACCGATGATAGTTCCTTTAGAGTCATCCCCGAAGGTGACGGAGCCACCTTCCTCGTACCTTGATAGGGTTGTAAAGTTATTGATGTCCCACGTCATGTGTATTGAACAACCACTATCAAGGTACCACCGCTCCCTACGTCTTGGAGCCTTGGTGTGTACCTACATCAAATAATTTAGGACTTGATTTTGGTACCCACATTTTCTTGGGTCCTAAAGGGTTAGTTTCATTAACCCAGACAAGATTATTTGATCTATTAACTTGGTCATAACAAAATTTAGCTAAATGTCCATTCTTACCACAATATGTGCATCTATACACTCTACCATATTTAAAAGTATAATGAGTGTGTGATTTGTGAGCATGAGAGTTGTGAGCATGAAAAGATTTAGCATGAGAAGTGTTATGTGTAGTGTGAGCATGAGTAGACTTAACATGTGAATCTTTAGCATGAGGGGTGTGCTTTTTAGAAAATTTTCTTCAAGTTTCTTAGTGTTAAAAGCACAATCTTTCAAAACTTTTTCAAAATCAACCATTTTAGTTTTTAAAGAGGAAATTTCTTTTTCATCAACAATAGGAGATTTTCCCTTACAAGAAACCTTGTAGGTATTAAACTCATTTTGAATAGAAATGAGATTAGAAGAAATATCATCTTTTTCTTTCAAAACCATAGCAAGTTGATCTTTAAGAAAAGCAACTTCTTTATGCAATTTAAAACATTCAATCTTCTTATTATCATAAGTTTCGGAAAGTTCAACGAAAGTATGAGCAAGAACTTCCTTACTTAATTCATCATCTTCATCATCAAGAGG
This sequence comes from Agave tequilana, assembly GCA_038442645.1. Lineage (NCBI taxonomy): Eukaryota > Viridiplantae > Streptophyta > Magnoliopsida > Asparagales > Asparagaceae > Agave > Agave tequilana. The sequence goes on along the minus strand of JAVJIF010006858.1, from coordinate 103,995 downwards.
TTGAGGGGTTACCTTTGGTGTGTTTGCCATGAAACACATGTTTGCTACATCCGCCTCTTCCTCGGACTCGCTTTCCTAATCCCAAGTTGCCTTGTACGCTTTCTTTTCTTCCGGTTTCTTTGGCTTGAAGGAGGAGGTCATTTTCTTCTTGAACTCCGGGCAATCGGCCATGATATGTCCGGGCTTACGGCAATTGTAGCATATAATTCTTCTCTCCTCTTTGCCTTCAAATTTCCTTCGGAAGTTGAGCTTGTTTCTCCGGTACATTCTCTTCACATTGCGAACAAGTAGTGATAGCTCCTCATCTTCTTCTTCGTCTTCTTCATCGTCCTCAAGAGTGGATGAAGACTTGAAGGCGATGGACTTCTTCTTTAGTGGAGCGGCCTCTTCTCTTGCTTTCTTTTCCATCTCATGGGTCTTTAAGTTCCCAATGAGACTAATGAGGTCCATCTCATCCTTGTCGTTCAACTCCTTCAAGGTGGTGGCCTTTATCTCCCATGATGTAGGAAGTGCCCGAATCACTTTTCGCACCTTTTGATCGTTGGAGATATCATCACCTAAAGAAGAAAGACCATTGGTGATTTTAGTAAATCTAGTAATCATACAATCAATAGATTCATCATCAAGCATTTTGAAAGATTCATATTGGGACCTCAAGAGATCTATCTTAGCTCTCTTGACTTGTGAAGTCCCTTCGTGCGTGACTAACAAGTGTTGCCAAATCTCATAGGCGGATTGGCAATGAATTACCCGTGTAAGGTCATCCTCATTCAAGGCGGTTAAGAGGGAATTTTGGGCCTTGGAGTTAGCCTCATATTCTCTAAAGTTGAAGTCGGTCCATGTGCTCTCATCACTATCGGGTGCTACATAGGGTTTGGTCAAGGATTTAGCTACTAAGCTACCTAAAGATTGCAAAAAGATAGTCATCCTAACCTTCCAAATAGGGAAATTAAGTCCATCAAATTTAAGAGGGGTTTTGATGTTATCGGCCATGTTTACTAGTGATGAATGAATGAATGAAAATGTTGATTAGCAATTTTAAGGATCTCTCTATGAATGTTAAGCCAAAACCTAGAGTCCAAGCTCTGATACCAATTGAAAATCACCTAGAGGGGGGGTGAATATGTGATAAAGCTAATCAATGCACAATTTAAAAATATGATGCAACAATCGCCCAAAACAAGACTAAGAGCCGAATGCCCCGTGAAGGGTTCTGAACTCCTTCCTCCTGATTCCTCGTAAAAATGAGTTGGAGGTGCGCAATGCAACCTTGTTGTATGGGACAATGATTGACAAGATGAATGACAACAAGTGAATATAGCAATGACAATAAGAAGCAAGCAACAATTGCAATGAAAGTAGAGCAAGAACAAGGAAAGTAAACCAAACGCAAACACAAAGATTTGTTATCGAGGTTCGAGCACCCAGCTCTACTTCCCCGCCTTTCCCAGAAGGATTCCAACCACTTCCACTATCACAAAGATGTCACAAATACACCGGAGTACCCAACTCCACAATCTCAAGTACAATATCTCTCTTGGTAATCAAAAGACCACAAATTTTCTCTTTCAAAATTCTCTTCCCTTACAAAGGTCCTTAGAGAACAATGAGTAGGAATGAAGCTCTTGTGTGCAAAGAGAAAATAAAATGAAATCAGAGAATTCTTGAAAACACTTCAAAAAATGAGAGAGAATTTCAGCACAAAAACCAAGAAACCAAGTCTTTTTGAAAGCCTTAAACTTGTGGGAATTTTGATAATTTTTCTAGTAACCAATCTCTCCCTAAACACCCCTATTTATAGGAGAGGGCTAGGGTTTAGATATAAAACATTTTTAAGGCTAATCAGAAAGTATTAAAATCAAAACATGTCACTTAAACACACTTAAGTAAGAAAAGGACAAAAATAAATCTGCTCTGAAAACTAGCCATTACTGTTCAAACGGCTAGTCCGGTCGACCGGCCCGGTCGATCGCTAGTACAAAGAAAACGACCGTTGCAGGCCACGGTCGACCGGCCCGGTCGACCCAAACAAACAGAGAGTAATGTCTTACAGTCAGGCTTGTCTCGGTCGACCGTCACGGTCGACCGTGAGACGTGCACACTGATACGTGCACTGCCAGAACCACGGTCGACCGCTCGGGTCGACCGGCAAACCTGTCATAGTCACGGTCGACCCGGGCGGTCGACCGAATCAGGCCAAAAACCAATTTTTAACCAGAATTTTGAGGAGAAAAATATTTTTATCAAAGATGTTTTGAATAGGAATAAGTATAAAAATAAATATAGATTTACAAGCAGAGGATTTTGTATCAAAATATTTTTGTATAATTTATACGAAATAAACTTAGAAATAGGATGTGTTCAAAAACGTGTGTTAGAGCTTCAAACCTATTCACTATTCTTTAACAAAAAGCTAAACTAAAAATAAATCTAATTAAGTCCCTTGAGCAAACTTGAGCCATGCAATGCCTTGCTAGAGCCTTCTCTTCTATGTTCCTTCCTTGATGTGCAAAAAAAAAGCTTTCTTCACTTCATGAACCTAAAATTTCTTGCAATAGCTAAGCAATGGCCTCCAAACTATGGTACAAACCTGAAACTTATCTTAACAAACTAATTAGTACCATATAGCTCTTATTTGGTTTGTTATCATCAAAACTCTAAACAAATGGAGAGTGTAACCATATGGGCCAACAAGATATTGATCTCTAAATAGTAGTATTACAGCCGGTTCAGAACGAAGATGTTGTAGAAGAGAGTGAGGAGTCAAAGCAGGGATTGTGGGTCCAAAAAAAATACGTCCTGCACTGCCCCACTAAGAGCCAACCAGGCAAGACCAGAGGAAGAGTTGAATTCCATATCACAGGAAAGCGGTGCTGAAAATAGTGAAGAAGATATATCAGACATTATGGAGGAATTAGACTTTCAAATAGCAGTAAAGAACCCTAAGTGGCAGGTTGAACTTACAAAATGAAAAGCTTACAAATCAAGCAAAAAGAACATCGGGCAAGTTAGAAAAAATATTACTTCTCTGGATGTCCTAAAGAAAAGTAATAAGAGAACTTAACATACACATTCAAAACATAAATGAGTATTTTTCTTATGAACTTGGAAGTGAGAGGAAGGGATGCGAATGAACTTCATTACTTTAGAGTTCTTTATTGACTCAGCTAGCATTTTGGCAAATTAAGAATTTATAATGTATATGTTAATGCAAATATCTTTATGTCATTAAATAATCTTGACCAAATATAGAGTGTGGTAATCGCTACCCTTTCTATGTTTGGGTTTAGAAAATTCATTGCATAACGGAGTTTATGTATCAATATATCAGTTATTTTTGAATAAAATTTACCTTTTAGAAATATATATACACACACACATACACACATATATATAATTGTACAAGTTTGCACTTCAAATTTGGTTGCATTTGTTGAAAAAATTTCTCAAATTTGTGGCAATTTTTCTGAATTTAAAGAGAGTCTACATTCTCACTCCTATCTCCCTCATATAATAAATAGATGGCAAAATGATCATTATCATTACAGGCTCTATGGTTCAAAATCTCAGAATCAGAATCAGCTGGTTGTTTTAGGTATTAGAATCAGCTATATCGGTCATTTCGACTCGGTGGTATCAGTCTCAATCAAAAAGAGTTTTAAAAAATAATTTAAAATATTTTAAAATTATAAAGATAAGTAGCATTTTGGACATTTTTTTAAAACTAATTGATGAATGAATCACATTTAGACAAAATATTACAATATAAAATAGTCACTATAAAGACATAAATTAATAAGGTATTTACAAAGACATTACAATACAATTAATCTAATAAATTAATCATATTATATTTAGTTATATTCATGACAGCCATTTTCTAATTGTTTTCTAACGTTTCTTAAAATTAATTAGTTAATTATATTCATGACAACCATTTTGTAATGAAAGTTTAATATTTTTCTAACAAAGTAAACAATTAATGTAACAAACTAATTATTTTCTACTTAATTATAATGATGACAACCATTTTATAACATTTATTAAATAAATTAATTACTTACATCAGAGATAACAAATTATTGCTCATTTTCTAATCATTTTTAATATTTTTCTATAATATATATATATATATGGGGTGACTGTACCTCAGCCGGCAGGCTGAGAGAGTTCTCTCAGCCGGCGGACGTGGCAACATCACCGCCCCATATCTGTCATAATTTTTGGCGGACAAAATCCTGAAAAATCCCGCCTAATTTACTGTCAGTCACGTCAACTTTCTATTTTCCGAAAATACCCTCCCTCACAACTTTCTACCTTATGTAAAAAAGTTGGCTTCCAAAAAAATTTACAGCTCTAAAATTTCAACCGGCGATTCTGATCCAATTAGTTATTTTCTTTCACAAATTTGATCCGTTTTTTAAAAAATATATTTGCAACCGATGGCGCCTAAGAAATCATCCGTCGAAAAAGGTACTACAAAAATTGTTATTTTCAAAAATTTTAGCGTTTGTGTATTTTAATAGTTTTAAATTTTTTTCAGATTTATTTTCGAGGTCGCAATTTTTTTATTTTTTTAAATTTTGGAACCATGGTCGCAATTGAGAAAGAGATTTTGAAACTTTAGATGACGAATAAATTTTTAAATTTATAAATTTTGTAACACGACGATAAAGGTCCTATTTTTTTTCAAATTTTTTTTTATTTCCTACTATTTTTACTATGTCGCAGTGTTTTCGAAAAGAGTGATGTGCATACACTGCATGCGACCTAGGTCGCAGTTGATAAAATAATAGTTTCAGATTTTTGCGACTTTGGTTTTTTTGTTTTTTTACCTTTCCTTGTAGCTGAATGTGACGTTGGTCGTAGTATATGAAACTTACTTTTTTTTTCTTACATACTGACGACATGGGTTGTAATTGTTTAGATATGAGTTGTCGTCTACTGCGACCAAGGTCGCAGTAGATTTCTCGTCATTTGTTTTATCACAGCTGTTTTTGATTGCACAGTAGTCTTTCGCGACCATGGTCGCAGTGTCGAACTGGGTCGCAGTTGTTTCTGATTGCACTGTAGTCTTATGCGACCTTGGTCGCAGTGTCGTCCCTGGTACAAGTTTATGTTTGCAATGTATGACTGCAACCGTGGTCGCAGTTTATAAAAAAAATATGCTTTTTTAAAACATTGGTCGCAGTGTATGATTGCACTGTAGTCTTATACGACACTGGTCGCAGTGTCGTCCGGGTGCAAGTTGTTTGTGTTTGCATTGTATGACTGCGACCGAAGTCACAGTTTATTAAAAACAAATATGCCTTTTACCCCCTTATAATTTTTAAATGATCATTGGTCTGAACTGTTTAATTTTTCTTACTATGTAGGTAAACAACAGATAAAGGTTCGTCCTCTGAGATCAAGCCTGAAAACTATGTGCGAGTTCATGAAGAAATTTAAAAAGTACATTCAGGCAGATTTCGTAGAGGCGATGAACAATACACCATTTGGCCCAATCTTCATGGCGTTCTACAATGAAGAATTTGGAGCTGAAAAGGGTCTAAAATCAAACGTTGTTGTACTGCGTATTTTAGACCAGTATGATAGGGATACAAGGACATTTAGAATTGGGGGCAAACAGATTGAGTTAACAGGTTGAGGATGTTGCCCTCACATTTGGTCTACCTATCATTGGGGCAGATTTTGTGATGAATAAAACATGTACGATGAAAGATAGAGGGGTGATAAAACATTATTTCCCCAATATAAAGAAGATCACTAAAGTATCCATTGAAGATGCTTTGGATGATCTTCTGGTCAAGAAGAGGAGGAGGCGTTAAGTAGATGTGACAAAGGATGAACAGCTTGAGCAGCAAATGACTTTACATGAAATTATAAGAGACATGCAAAGACTTGCAGCTCAAGACTTTACCACATTAATCATCCTATACATGTCAGCCACTCTTTTCTTCTCTGGCAGTAAATACACGGTGTCGTGGTATATTGTGGAATAGATTGCCAATATGCAGCTGATGAGGACAATATGCTGGGCAAAAGCTGTTTGGCAATTCCTGATTGAGTCAATGGACATCTTCAGGAAAACCACGTACGAGCTGCAAGGATGCTCCGTGCAAATAATTGTAATTACAAATCTCAAATTTGGCCAACATTGTATGAAATTTACCCAAAAAAATTGTGAATATCTGTGTAAACTAATTTAATTTTCCTTTTTTGCAGTATTGGCTATGTGAGAGGGCTCCTGTTTTTGAGCCGAGGTCTGATTTGGACATAACCCCACGCGTTTTAAGATGGGACCTCCAAAATATTAGTAGATCTCTACTTGAAGTTGATCCAAGTGAGATTGACAGCAATATTATAAGTTAGACTTCTTTTTATGTTCACTACAAATAAAATGAGACCATAATCGCAGTCTTGAGCTGCACCTTTCGCAGTTCGTTTTGTGCCTGAAAAACAATGTGCGACCATGGTCGCATTCTCCTGAAAATACCTTTCACATGGATTGCGACTATGGTCGCAGTGTTGAGCTGCATGACTTGGCAGATAATTTGGGCACGACAAACATACTGCGACCATGGTCGCATTCTTTTAAAAAAGACTTCATAAATAAACTGCGACCATGGTCGCTGTATCATTATTTCATTGTTTTATTTTTAACTTACCGTTTTCTGTTTATTTTCAGATTTTGAATCGAATGGCCAACATCTCTATTGCTGAAAAAAAAATGGTTGGCCTTCCTGTTGAAGGGGAAGAGGAGGAGGAGGAAGAAGAAGAAGGGGAAGATGAAGATGAAGATGAAGAAGGAGAAGAAGAAGGAGATGAAGGAGGCCATACAAATAATGAAGCTTACATCCCGGCAGAAAAGGAGCCAGAACCGGCTGAAACGAGTGAGCAAGAACCAGTTTTTGAAGGTTATTTGCCACCTCCACCGGATGTTCAAGCAGAAGAAATAAAACAATTGAGGTCTCAAAATCAGTACTTGAGAGAATATGTTTCTCAGCTTGAAAAAAAATTGAAAATATGGAGACTGAGAACAGACTCAAGGCTGAATTAAAATTAAAAAGGAGACAAAAAAGAGAGAAGAAAAAACAAAAAAGGCAGCAGAGGAAGTTAAAAGTTAAAGAAGAGAAAGAAGAAGAGCTGCTGAGAGCAGCCGCTGCTGCGAAGAAGGAGAAGGAGAAGAAGAGGGAAGAAGAGAAGGAAAAGGAGAAGAGGAGGAGAGAAGTGGAGGAGAAGGAGAAGAAGAATAGAAGAAGGGAAGATGAGGAGAATGAAAGGAGAATGAGGGAAGAAGAAGAGAAGGAAAAGAAGAGGAGGGAAAAGGAAGGGCAAGAAAAGGAGGAGAGGAGGAGGAAGGAGGAGGGAGGAGGAGGGGCAGGAAAGGAGGAGGACGGAAGAGGAAGAGAATGAGAAGAGGAGGAAGGTGTTGGACGAGTTAAAGAAGAAGAGGGAGGAAAAGAGGAAAGTGGCGGAAGAGGAAATTAGAAGGAAGGGTGAAGAGGAAAAGGAGCACAAAAGAATAAAGGAACAGATGGAGAAGCAGGCTGAAGAGGAGAAGAAGAAAAAATTGGAAGAGGATAAAATCATGGGTTCTGAATCTATTTTAAATATTCCTGGAGAAGATATGCCAAGTTTTTCTCTGAATATAACTCAAATGATTTAAGAAATTCAAAGAGATAGAGCTTCTGAGGAAGAAATTCAAGAACATACTCCGCCTCAGAAGCAATCCTCAAAAGAAGCTGTTTTGGAATACTCTAAAGAAACGATAGAAAGGGGAGTCAAAGAACGCAAGCGCGCTGAAAGAGATCGCGATGATTCCGACTTCGTTTATCCAAAACAGAAGAAGAAAAAAATGATCCTCTTCCACAGCCTGCGGCTGTGAGTTCTGCCGCTGGTTTCGGCGACAAAGAGATTTTCTCTACTGAGCCAAAATCGAGAGAATTGACCGAAACCAGAGCATACAGAATTCTGCAGCCCCATCAACAAGCTCTTATAAAAAATTTCTTCGACAAGTCCTTCTCTGAGTAAGTTAATTCATATCGCCAAAATCTGTTATACCTTTATATAAGAACATTTAAATTACTAACTTTGTTTTGAATATCTTGCAGCTCTACTGCGTATCAGGATACCGACAACGGAATCATTATTACAAGGAATGACATTGAGGACCTGATATTCAGTAGAGACTTAGATGCAAATATAATTCATTTTTACATGCAGCATCTAGAGAAGGGAAAAGGATTAAAAAGCATATTCTTCCGGAGCGAAGCTTGGGTAAAAATCTACTTTCTCCTTTACGGTTTACTGTAATATCAATTGTGGAACAGATTACTTATATTCTCTATCTCTGTGTAGGCGTGTACTGCGACTAAGGTCGCAGCTGCGACTAAGGTCGCAGTTTATAATTAAAATGTACTGCTACTAACTATTGAACTGCGACTAAAGTCGCAGTTTATAATTAAAATGTATTGCGACTTAACTCATGTTCTCTATCTGTGTAGGCATGTACTGCGACTTAGGTCGCAGTTTATAATTAAAATGTATTGCGACTAACTCATGTTCTCTCTGTGTAGGCATGTACTGCGACTATGGTCGCAGCTGCGACTAAGGTCGTACTATCTCATGTACTGCGACTAAGGTCGCAGTTATAATTAAGATGTATTGTGACTAACTCATGTACTGCGACTAAAGTCGCACTTAAAAAATATGCTAATAAGAAACACGGCGACCTTGATCGCAGTGTCTTGTCTTGACTTAATGACTTCTTATTTTAATTAATTTTTTTATATTTTAAATTCATTTTGTATTTTATTTATTTTTTCTTCTTGTCCGCAGCACGGTGTTGTAATAAAAGTGAAGATTTGGAAGATCATTTCATCAAGCAGAAGCTGTTGAAAAACTGGACAGCTGATGTGCAGTACATGTTCTTCCCGATCAATCACAAACATAGTGCCGACGAACCCGGATTTCATTGAACCTTGTTGGTATTTGATGCCGATACACAAGAGTGGATTTTTTACAACTCTTTGGTTCCAGCTGACAAAAAAGTAGTATATTACATCTTTACCAAAAAGATGCAAAAACAATGGTGAGTTGAAATTTAATATTTCGATTAGTGGAAACTGGCATTTAATTTTATTAATACTAATTTTTGTTTCTATTGACATTGCAGAAAGAAAGATTAATAAAGATTTTTCAGATTGATTTCAATAAATTAATGAGAAAAATAAATATAAAATACAAAAGATGTCCCCAACAAACAAACAGGTATATAATTTTTTGACATCTCCTTACCTTTCATATTTTCTACCTTTTTTCAGTAATAAAATCTAATTTCATTTAATGATTACTTTGTGGAATTTTCAGTGTTGATTGCGGTGTATATGTATGCAAGTACATGGAAAGCATAGCGTCTGGTAGTCCATCAGCTGTTGATGATGTTACAGATGCTGATGTACAGAGACTAAGAAGTGAGCTTGCATACATGATACTTGCAGATAGAGAGAAGAGTTGGGATGAAGAAACAGAAATTATACGAAGGACAATATTTAATGATTAACAGTTGACAATTTATTAGTATAGAACAATTTTTTATTTTATAAATGTAAAAATAATTGCAATTGCAATTCATTGCATAATTTTTTTGTTGTATTGATTTAATTTATAAACATTTCTATAGATTTATTTATAATAAGTTCTATTGATTATTTCCATTCTACATTTGTTACAACTTGAAATTTACTATTGCATACTGATGTTAGATACCAACATGCGTTCAGTAATTGTATTGCGACCAAAGTCGCAGTATTGACCTGTTTGAGATTTAGTAATTGTATTGCGACAAAGTCGCAGTATTGACCTGTTTGAGATACAGCGTTTCCTTGTGCGGCGATACTTTAATCGAGATAGCGTTAATGGTCGCAGTTACTTAATCATTTATCAGTTCCCAATGCGACTACGGTCGCAATAATGAACTGTTTTACAGTTCAAAGTAATTTAAAGTTATAGTGTATTATCTTTTAAACTATTTTGGATAACTGAATAGTCACCTAGGAAGTATACAATTTTTTGAGAAAAGGTAGAAAATAAATTTGGGAGATATTCACGTGGTCCAAGGGATTAGGTAGAAAATGCTGTACAATTGTTACAAAGCTTCATTTTAACTATTTTACGCTAAACGAATATACTGCGACCAAGGTCGCAGTTAATAATTAAATTATTTCACCCAAAAAGTAAATTTTAAAATGAAGGTTCCGACTTTGTTCGTAGTTGTTGGCAGCAGTCTTAATAAAACAACAAAACAGTGACCTTGGTCGGAATTGCTGGCAGGAGTCTTAATAAAAAACAACACTGCTACCTTGGTCGCTATGCATGTTAATATAAAGGAAACACCTCACTAACGTACTGCGACCTTAGTCGCAGTCCATGTAATGCGACCCTAGATTGCAATTGCTGGCCATCTTTATCAATAACAATACTGCGACCTTGGTCGCAATTAACCATGTACACTGCGACCAAAGTATCTGACTAACGTCGCAGTTTAAATGTACGCTGCGACCAAAGACTCTGACTACATTATATATAAAAAAATTAAACTATAAAGTAGAATTTTGTAGCAGTAAAACTTTAAAGTACAACTACATACAAAAATAATACAGTAGAAATCAAAGAATGATAATAAATCTGATTATAATGACACGCCAGTGGCGGACTGCGACTTAATCTCTATACACTGTGCGACCATGGTCGCACTTCATAAAAAATTGAAGTCTTTGTTCCTTCGAGATGGAGGCAACCCAAACCTACTTCTTCTGCCAATAAAAAAATAAATAGTAAGAATTTTAAAGATTAATCGGTATAAAAAAATGATTAACAGGTTTAATGTAATACCAGTAACGGACAACCAGTCCTGTAATGGCCCAGCTCTTGGCAGTTACCACATCTTCGATGCTTAACTTCCTTCTGATATATAGAATCTTCAAAACCAGACTTAAGCCTGGATGCACCTCTAGGCCTCCCCTTGGTTGGTACAGGACCAATTGGATCACGTATATTCAATTCTTCACCATCTCGCAATACGACAACGGATCCACTGGAACCAACTGCAGTTTTAGGCTGTGATGAATGATCATTTCCTGACATGGCTCTGTATTCTCTAATGATATCTTGGGCAAAACTTTCCAAAACTGCCTCCAACTTTGAAACATTTTCATCAGAATCAGCGACCATCTCAAGAATTGCATTAAATTTTGAACGAACTGTCCACAATCTAGCCGTCCATGGAGTGCCCTGACTGGGAAAAGGATTCATGCCATTTTCAATTGCAACATTTTTGTAACGAGCATCCAACCTCCATCTCTGAAGTATATATGATTCCGGTATATGTGTAACGTGATTGCGCCACAAAATCACAGAATATGTCTACATAGGATACCGTCTGTTTCAAATAACGAGCAACTACAAGAAACATGAAGTTCCTCGCGCTTATCATAACTGACCTTTTCCCAGTTGTCTTTTGATTCTGAAAAATTACCAACCAAATATATTGATCCAGGTTTGTTATGTTCCACCTCTTCTGAAAATAGTGTCATTACAACTTCCCTTCCTTCTGGAACAACTGAAAAATCTTCGGTGTATACAACTTCGAAACCTGTATCTCATATGGATTGGATGTACAATTGGGCACAGAATTCAAACCCCTAAAATCTTGAAGAGATTCAGATGTACGACGGGAAGCAGCAGCTTTATCATATTGGTGAACAAATTCCACTAGTTTAGTGTTTGAGTTAACAAAACCATCAAAGAAGGAATTAATACTCTCGGACCTCTGACTGGTTGTCATTCCAGCACAGAAAACATCCTTGAGATATGCATTAACCCAATGTCCACGCAGCCTATACATCTTCATCAACCAACTGTCATCTTCTTCTTCTAACTGATATTTTTCATTCATCATACGCCATCGTTCCTCACAAGTGCTTATATCACGGGAGGTGTACCAAGTATGAAAATCGGAGACCATATCTTCTCCATACTTGTTTGCCATTGGGATTTGTTGCTCGGCAATATGTTTCCGCACATGCCAGAAACAGTAACGGTGCCGAGAAGTTGGAAAAACAATCTTGATGGCATCACCAATCTGCGCATCCTGATCAGTAATAATCAGCTTCGGTTCAACTCCATGCATGCGCTTGAGCCATTTTTGGAATAACCAAACAAAAGTATCCCTCTGGTCATCAGCAAGCAATGCACAGCCGAACAAAATTGACTGCCGGTGATGATTTACTCCAGTGAATGGAGCAAATGGCAAGCTCAAGTGATTAGTCTTGTATGTTGTGTCAAAAACAATCACATCACAGAACCTCAGATACGACGAAATAGCTCTTCCATCAGCCCAAAAAATGCTTCTAAGTGTGCCCGCGTTATCGACTTCACTTGAAAAGAAGAATTCTGGATCGGTCTCGGCTTTCTCTTGAAAATATTTGATAATAGCAATAAACTGGTGACCGCAGTTATTTTTACGTTGACGAGTGAAATCAATAACTTGTTGAGGGCTCACTTCTTCACAGCCTTCTCCCTGGTTCATTGCATTCACAACGCGGGAAATATTTGAAGGCCGCATTCCAACATCAACCAGATTGCTCATAATGCTTCTGCTAATTTTTGAACGATGATTCTGGTGAGAGTAATGGTGATGTACCTTATCCGGGCTTGACAATTCATGTGAATGAGTATCAACAAATTTTGTGATAACCCAATGTCTTTTGTCCAAAAAAATGAAGACGGATATGCATCTCAGGAGGACAAGCTACTCTAGTGTTAACTCGACGATGCACTGTAAGCCCCTCTTGTCTTTTGTCACACAACTTCTTCAGACCTTCCTTGTTGCAGCAAAATTTTCTGCAAATAATTTCATAAGGAGGCTTCCGTGACTTATCTGTACCTTTTCTTCTCACGCTAAAACCTCTATTCCTTGCAAAACAATTGTAGAAATTGTATGTTTCCATATCCGACAGGAACTGTTTCCCTATAAACTTATCTGAGCTTCCAGACATTTCTCCATGTGCATTCATATCCTACAAAAAACAATTACACGAATTAAAGGAATATAATTTTTTTAGATATCACTGTTGTTGGCCCAAAGGCCTATCACCCTAGTTTTGATGATGATCAACTCATGAAGTTATGTTTACTAATGATCTTGTGTTTAATTAGTGACAGATTCCTTATCAAGATCTTAGTAGGTGTGGAGCTTCAACAAAGGATAAAATGTCAAGTTGGAAGCTAGCACCGGTCGATTCACGAGCCTATGCATCAAGACCACATCTAGAGATGAGCTTGGTGGATTGCATGTGGACAAAGTCAAGAAGATGAGAAGCCTTCAAGTGAAGACTTCAAGAAGATGAAGACTTGTGTCTAGGTATAAGATTTTGTTTTTGTTTTAGAAAAAAAATGTAAAGGATAGATAGTTGGTGGATTGCTCAAGTCATATCACACACACACTCTTGAGATTTAATTGTCTTTTCATAAAAGAATTTTAGTTAGAAAAGACTCTTTCTTTTTGGTAAAAAGATTTTTCATTGGACAAAATACATGTCTTGGTTTTTGATGTTACCTATATACATATCTTTCAAAACCAAGTTTAGAGCCTTATGTCAAAAACTAGATATTCATCTTATTTGTGTAGTGGATCATATCCATACACACTATGCTTTAAAAGTATATCTTGTTTTTGTATTGATGAAAATTTGGAAAAACATGTTGTTTTAGAAAAACAGTTTTTATTATGAGCCAATATTTCCAAGTTACAATAAATAGTCAAATCTTTAATAAACATGCCTTGATTTTATGCAAGCATGTTTCTATATCATAAAACTATTTTTTGTAGAATTTCTAAGTATTTATGGGATTTTTTTATTAAGCCAAAAAGACCAATCTTTAATCCCATTTTTCTGGTTCTGGCAGTTCTGATTTTTCAGAACTGACAGTGGCCGGTCGACCGGGTCGGTCGACCGGACGTGCACAGCGTGCACGCCAGTGTGCACTGGAGGATCGGTCAACCGGACCGGTCGACCGCTTCAGAGAGCTTTGCTCTCGGGAATTATCGGTCGACCGGGCCGGTCGACCGACAGAGAGTTTACTCTCTCCTCCAGTTGATCGGTCGACCGAGCCGGTCGACCGGAGGCTGCAACGGTCGGATTTTGACCGTTGCCGGTCGACCGGACCGGTCGACCGGACCGGTCGACCGGAAGCTCTGACAGAGCCCAACGGTCAGATTTTTCTGGCCTCTATAAAAGGGGGTTTTGTCATTGTTTTGAGCAAAGATTTTTGGAGACCTTAGAGCTAGTTTTTCCCAGTCTTTCTGAAGGATTTTTCTCCACAAAATTAGAGTCAATACTTCCAATTAAAAGGAGAGTTTATCAAAGAGTGTAAAAGAGATTTTCTTGAGTTTTTCACCAAAGATTCTTTCCTTGCTTTCTCACACAAACACTTGAGCATCCATTGAGCTATTCATTCTATAGGAGTGTTATTGTGAGAGGATTTTAGGTGATCAAGAGTTGTGATCACCAAAGTTCATCTTTGTTCTTTGAGAAGGCGGACGGTTGTGTTCGCGGTTTGTTTCGGGTCCTAGTGAGGACTTGGTGTTGTTGGGTCCTAGTGAGGACTTGTAGCTTGAGGTGCGGCCTCGACGAGCCGGTGGGCTTGTGGTGTGTAAGGGACTTTGGGAGTCCGAGGGCTTGTAGGTGTTGCGGCACCAAGGAGAGATCCGGTTGGATCGTGCATAGTGGAAATCCTTCGTGTGTCGAAGGCGGGGATGTAGAGCAAGTGTGCTCGAACCTCGAAACAAACCCTTTGTGTTTGCGATTGCTCACTCTTGCTCTCTCTCTCTCTCTCTTTGTCTCTTTTATATCTTGCATTCAATTATTGTCTATCTTTATATGCTTGATATACCCTTATGCTTAATTGTTATATAATTGCTTGGGATTGATTGTCTAACACTTGTATTCAACCAAGAGAGCCAACGCGGCGCCTCAACCCATTCAAGGGGAATCTAGAGGAGTTTGTCCAGAGCCTCGCAAGGGGAATTCGGCAACACTCTTGTGTTATACAAAGTGTTCAATTAAAAGAAGTTTAATTTGGTCAACTTAGTTTTTAATTCCGCATTATTTGTTCATAAGTGACCATTAGATTAGCCATCACCTATTCACCCCCCTCTAGGTTATCTTACAATTGGTATCAGAGCTAGTGCTCTTGATATTGGGTCTAACAACCTAAGAGTTAAAGATCCTCTTTTAGGCTAATCACAATATTTTGTACACACACTATGGACTTCATGTCACCACCCACCTTTGACATTCTTAACATCCAAATTTGGAAGGTTAAGATGTCTTTGTTCCTCAAAGGACTTGGCCTTAGTGTATATCTTGCCACAACTAATAAAGAATATTGCTTAAATGGTAAGAACATTGAGGCTAATGCAAAAGCCCTTCATGCTATTAAGTCAACCCTAAATGATGATTATTTATCTAGGGTTTCTAATATTGAATCGGCTTTTGTAGTATGGAACATCATCACCTCCCTCGGCGAAAAAGATCTATACTATGCGGGGAGTGACTCGGATGTTGGAAGCGACACCTCCAACAAGTGCTACATGGTCCAAGGGGATAACCCCTTGAGGTAAACTCCGAATCCGATGATGATAGTATGTCATATGATGAGCTCTCTACATTTTGTCAATTATTGCTTGAGAGATATGACATAATTAAGAAAGAAAATAAAAATTTGAAAAAGGACATTGCATGCATGCATAAGGAACAAGATTCATTTAGAAGTAACATTGCATGTTTAGAAAAAGATAACAAGAATTTGAAAAAGAATTTTGATGCCATGCTTAATGAAAAAGATTCTTTAGAAAATAAAATGGCATGTTTAGAAAAAGAGAACAAAGATTTGAAAAATGAAAATGTTTCCCTTATGTCTAAATTGAATGACTTATGTGAAGGGAACACTATTTTGAAAAATAAGATTGATTTGGTGGAAAAACAAAGAGAAGTTGTTCTTCAAGAAAATAAATCTTTGAAAAGAAAAATTTGTGAAAAAGAAAAAGATTTTATTTCACAAAAGAAAAGGAAAATTGTTCATATATCTCATCATGCTTCTCATGCACACATTGATCAAAATGAGATTAAAAATTTGAAAAATAAAATTGATAATTTGAGCTCTAATTTGAGCTCATGTGCATTCAATCATACTAGATTAGAATCCTTGTTTCAAAAGAAACAAGTTCCTCATACTCATGCACATTCACATCATGCATATGCTTATGATGCACATCATGCTCACACTCCCACTCATAAGTATGCTAAGGTGTACATATGTACACATTGTGGCCGCAAAGGCCATTTAGCAAAATTTTGTTATGAAAGGTTAAATGTTCTTATTTTTGATAAAAATAAAAATGCTTGGGTTCCTTACAAGACTAACCTCATAGGACCCAAGAAAATATGGGTACCAAAATCCCCACCTTGTGTATTTGATGTAGGTGAGGAATCTCTCAAAACGTGAGAGATTTGGTACCTTGGTAGTGGATGCACTTGGACATGATGGACATACTTTTGGGTTGCATCGCTATCAAGGAGCTTTGGTGGATCAACCACCATGCTAGGAGCTTTGGAGTTGGTAACAAATTCTAAACTCCTATTTCATTTATGTACATGCTTTTTAATTTCATGTATCATATAGCATGTTCATATTTTTTTTGGTGCTTCATGTGGCATTTACATGCTTAAATGTAGAATGTGTCAAAACTTGTATTTATACATATATGAATAGTGAACTACAATTGACTTATATATATTTGAACTTCATGCTCATTTGTATTCACTATATGCATGTGTATAGGCTAGTTTTGATGATTCCGTCATTTATACCTGTTATGCCTATCTTTGATCTTACTTCATGTATATGTGTGTTTAATTCAAATCTAATAAATATACATGTATACCCTTGAGTCATTTGCCTTCATGCAATATATATTGGACTCTTTTCATATTTGGGATATGTATGCATATTGTTAGAATTGGATAAATCATACATATACCATGAAGATTAGTATTTTAAATAAATAATAAAAAAAAATTGATGATTTTTCATGTTTTTGATTTGTATTAAAGATTAAAACATGTGTAAAACAAAATGTGATTTATGATCTTTTGAGCTTGAATGACTACTTTCATAAAAATACTATTTACATGATCCATTGAACACTCATCTTTATGATACAAAATATTTTGAGCTTTATAGACCATGAGTGATTAAATCTTTGTGTATTTAGTATAATTCATGAATAACATATGATTTCATGCTTGTGAAGGATCTTTAACTAGTTTTTCAAAATTATTTATAACTAGTTATTTATTCTTCAAATTTGGTAGTGCTTAGACATAACTATTTTAAAACCTACCAATTTTTGGTTATGAGTATATACATGACTTACAATGTTAATTTTACAATTGGTATATTACTCACATTTGGTTCCTATATATGTATGCCCTAATTTTCAAATTGGTCTTATCTATTCACATACATATATATGATTTTCATGTGCTTGTTTTACAATTGGTATCTTTTGAAGCACAAAGATTGTTGATGCTAAGCTTAATTAGAATTTCAAATTGGTATCCCATGATAAGCTTGTGCATTGTGTTTTGAAATTAGTATCAAAAACTCAAAAAAAAAATTTTGAAAAATTAAAAATGTTTTGTTTTGTATTTCCTATATGCAAGGAGAGCTTAACATCTCTCTTACATATAGATTCATGTTGAGTATATTATAAATTGAAGAGCTTAACATCTCTTCTTTATATGATATACGTGTGTAGGGGGAGCTTCACATCTCCTTCTATGCATTACATAGTTGTGTTGTGTGAATTAGGGCTTCACATCCCTCTTTCATGCAATGCACATTGTAGGGAAGCTAACTTAACGTCTTCCTCTTCATGAATGTATATCGCATATAAATCTTTATTGGTTGATTTGTATACCCCTACTTATTTCTTTGTTTTTGACAAAAAGGGGAAGAAAATTTTATTTGATTTGTTTTTACTTTGACCCCTTTGTTGATGATTGACAAAAAGGGGGAGAAGTATTTGAGTATATATGCATGTTTTCATTGCTTAAGGAGGAGAAGTAGTTGTCTTCCTTGTTAGTTATGCATATATGTTTTGTTATGTTTTGTTATTTGCAAATAATAGGAGAAAAAGATTTGTTTTTGTGTTATTTCCATTCATTTGCATACATGTCATGTGCTTCATTGTCATATCTTTATCATTTATTTGATATGCATGAGTTAAGGGGGAGCTTCTTTGAAGCTTTACTTTAATCCATGCATATATAACTTCATGAGTTTTGTCATCATCAAAAAGGGGGAGATTGTTGGCCCAAAGGCCTATCACCCTAGTTTTGATGATGATCAACTCATGAAGTTATGTTTACTAATGATCTTGTGTTTAATTAGTGACAGATTCCTTATCAAGATCTTAGTAGGTGTGGAGCTTCAACAAAGGATAAAATGTCAAGTTGGAAGCTAGCACCGGTCGATTCACGAGCCTATGCATCAAGACCACATCTAGAGATGAGCTCGGTGGATTGCATGTGGACCAAGTCAAGAAGATGAGAAGCCTTCAAGTGAAGACTTCAAGAAGATGAAGACTTGTGTCTAGGTATAAGATTTTGTTTTTGTTTTAGAAAAAAATGTAAAGGATAGATAGTTGGTGGATTGCTCAAGTCATATCACACACACACTCTTGAGATTTAATTGTCTTTTCATAAAAGAATTTTAGTTAGAAAAGACTCTTTCTTTTTGGTAAAAAGATTTTTCATTGGACAAAATACATGTCTTGGTTTTTGATGTTACCTATATACATATCTTTCAAAACCAAGTTTAGAGCCTTATGTCAAAAACTAGATATTCATCTTATTTGTGTAGTGGATCATATCCATACACACTATGCTTTAAAAGTATATCTTGTTTTTGTATTTGATGAAAATTTGGAAAAACATGTTGTTTTAGAAAAACAGTTTTTATTATGAGCCAATATTTCCAAGTTACAATAAATAGTCAAATCTTTAATAAACATGCCTTGATTTTGTGCAAGCATGTTTCTATATCATAAAACTATTTTTTGTAGAATTTCTAAGTATTTATGGGATTTTTTTATTAAGCCAAAAAGACCAATCTTTAATCCCATTTTTCTGGTTCTGGCAGTTCTGATTTTTCAGAACTGACAGTGGCCGGTCGACCGGGTCGGTCGACCGGACGTGCACAGCGTGCACGCCAGTGTGCACTGGAGGATCGGTCGACCGGACCGGTCGACCGCTTCAGAGAGCTTTGCTCTCGGGAATTATCGGTCGACCGGGCCGGTCGACCGACAGAGAGTTTACTCTCTCCTCCAGTTGATCGGTCGACTGAGCCGGTCGACCGGAGGCTGCAACGGTCGGATTTTGACCGTTGCCGGTCGACCGGACCGGTCGACCGGAAGCTCTGACAGAGCCCAACGGTCAGATTTTTCTGGCCTCTATAAAAGGGGGTTTTGTCATTGTTTTGAGCAAAGATTTTTGGAGACCTTAGAGCTAGTTTTTCCCAGTCTTTCTGAAGGATTTTTCTCCACAAAATTAGAGTCAATACTTCCAATTAAAAGGAGAGTTTTATCAAAGAGTGTAAAAGAGATTTTCTTGAGTTTTTCACCAAAGATTCTTTCCTTGCTTTCTCACACAAACATTTGAGCATCCATTGAGCTATTCATTCTATAGGAGTGTTATTGTGAGAGGATTTTAGGTGATCAAGAGTTGTGATCACCAAAGTTCATCTTTGTTCTTTGAGAAGGCGGACGGTTGTGTTCGCGGTTTGTTTCGGGTCCTAGTGAGGACTTGGTGTTGTTGGGTCCTAGTGAGGACTTGTAGCTTGAGGTGCGGCCTCGACGAGCCGGTGGGCTTGTGGTGTGTAAGGGACTTTGGGAGTCCGAGGGCTTGTAGGTGTTGCGGCACCAAGGAGAGATCCGGTTGGATCGTGCATAGTGGAAATCCTTCGTGTGTCGAAGGCGGGGATGTAGAGCAAGTGTGCTCGAACCTCGAAACAAACCCTTTGTGTTTGCGATTGCTCACTCTTTCTCTCTCTCTCTCTCTCTCTCTCTCTCTCTGTCTCTTTTATATCTTGCATTCAATTATTGTCTATCTTTATATGCTTGATATACCCTTGTGCTTAATTGTTATATAATTGCTTGGGATTGATTGTCTAACACTTGTATTCAACCAAGAGAGCCAACGCGGCGCCTCAACCCATTCAAGGGGAATCTAGAGGAGTTTGTCCAGAGCCTCGCAAGGGGAATTCGGCAACACTCTTGTGTTATACATAAGTGTTCAATTAAAAGAAGTTTAATTTGGTCAACTTAGTTTTTAATTCCGCATTATTTGTTCATAAGTGACCATTAGATTAGCCATCACCTATTCACCCCCCCCTCTAGGTTATCTTACAACTGTATTATAAAATATAAGTTATATAAATGCGACCAAGGTCGCATAAGAGATGAAAACTATATTACTTCTTATCAAATACTGCGATCACGGTCGCAGTTATCCGTATGAGAAGAAATCTATATTACTTCTTACTAAAAACTGCGACCTAAGTCGCAGTAAATAAAAATAAGATTTCACATACGACATGAAATCTATAATACTCCTTTCATGAAGATTGCGACCTAAGTCGCAGTTATCCGTATGTGAAGAAATCTATACTACTCCTTACTAAAGACTGCGACTTAAGTCGCAGTTATCCGTATGTGAAGAAATCTATATTACTCCTTACCAAAGACTGCGACTTAAGTCGCAATTACCCGTATGTGAAGAAAGCTATATTACTCCTTACAAAAGACTGCGACCTAAGACGCATACCCAAAAAAAAAAAGATTTCACAACCGGAGATTATTTTCAAATAAGATTGCGACCGAATATTAAAACGGTCGCATTTCTGAAATTTTAAATCATTTGTTATAGGTCGCAGTACCTCATAGACTTAAAGAGAAAAATTCAATATTTAAGAAATTGTTTTTAAAAAAATGAAACAATTAAAACTTGTTGATCGGCATGCAAAGATATCAACCCTTCAAGATTTTCAATATTCTGAGAGAAAGTAGAACCAGATGCAATATCTTCCATATTTAGATCGCCAGTAGACTGCTCAGACGTCGACATTAAATATTTTGGAGAAAAATTGATCCGAAAAGATTTTATATTTTCAGAAAAAAGTTTATCGCAGGCTGAAAAGGAGAAAGTAGATCTTTCAAAAAGAGGTAAGAAAATAGGGGGAAAAGTAATTCATATAGAATAACCTAAAACCTATAAAGAGCGGCAAAAAAAAGGGAAAAAATAATAATAAACAATAAGGAAGGTTACCGAAAGAGTTGCTTTTCATAAGGGGTATTTGGTAATTTAACTTCTTCCTAAAAGCGTGCCGCAAGTCATTGAAGTGACAAATTGAGTCACGTCACCGCAGGCTGAGAGAGTACTCTCAGCCCGCAGGCTGATATACATTTTTTTTTGTGTGTATATATATATATATATATATATATATATATATATATATATATATATATATATATATAATATTAACCTAACAAATTATTCATCTGATTGGTTATTAGTTTTAATTTTTTTCTCAAAATCCTCTTTTGAGGATTGTTAGCAAGGAACGGAGTGTTTATAATCTTTAGGATGAGTAAGCATAGAATTCTCTCGAACTCGAGAGCAATCATGGACCCACGTGGCACCAAAAAATATATAAGATTTGACACTACTCTTTTGTGGAGTTGGATTAAGACACTGATTAAATCGAAGCAATAATGTGGAGTCGTTGTCAATAAATCAAATTTTTACGCTGTAGAATTGAAAAAATACTGCCGAATTTCCTGCAGTTTGAAAAAGTTGTGTTGAAATTGACCACAATCAAAATGATATCGGCCGATTTTCACTGATTCCGCCTGATTTTGGTTGATTCTGACGAATTCTGGTCGACTCCAATTAAATCAGACTGATTTTGTTTTGATTGGGCCGATTTCGATATGAATCGGCTGATTTGTGTCGGAATCAGCCGATTCGTATTGGAATTTGCCGATTTGTATTGGAATCGGCCTTCTTCAAACCATGAAGCTAACCATATATTATCCGTGAACATTGTGAGTTTAAAAAAAATTCTTATGATCATTTTTTAGACAGAAAGATTATTACGTATCACTTAACTATCCAAAACAAAATAATAAAATCCCTTTAATATAGCCAAAGGAATCAAGTATCATTCATAATATAGAGCATTTGTCCATGCTTATTGGCCTAAAACATTTTCTTTTTATTTTATTGTTATTCCTTTTGTCTTGAGAAAGGTATATTTAGAGAAAGAACCTCTTCCAAAGGGATAAATAGCTCACGAGGACAATTGAATTATAAACTTTTACAACAAAACTAAGTGTCAAGTCACCTGAACTTATTTATTTTAACTTCCAGGGTATAGAATATTATACCATTCTTAATTTATAGTTGTCCCTATTTAAAAAAAAACTAAACTATTTAAACCAAAGTATTGTGCCAGAAGCGTAACAACTACCAAGCTTCCAAGAGAATGACCAGTAAGACCTGAAAGAAAATCATTTTTAACATTAAATTATTTGTTTTGATGTAGTTGAAACTACGTGTAGCCTAACTGTAGTAGTTAGAGCTACTTTTTAGGTTGTTTTTTTTGTAGTTGAAACTGCAACAAAATTGGTTGCAGTTCCAACTACAGTAATTTTTTTTGTACAATAGGTTGTGAACAGACTTGAACCCCACAATCCACTCTCACCCTAGTGCGAGTGAGTAAAGCATCACTAGCTCTAACTACAATAGTTAACTGTCGAACCTGAGAACCAATCAAAGAACACAATCTTAGATAAACAAACAATCACACAAAGAGAGCGAAACAAAGATTTACGAAGTTCGACAAGATGCCTACGTCCCTGGTAGAAGAGAGAGACCTATTGATGATTACAAAAGATACACAGGAGGATTATAATATTCTCTTAAGAACTCACTCAATTTGACTTAAAAACGATTATAAGATTTTGTTTTGGATAGTTAAGTGATACGTAATAATCTTACTGTCTAAAAAACGATCATAAGATTTTTTTTTTTTTCAATTTTTTTTTTAAACTCACAGTGTCCACGGATAATATATGGTTAGCTTTATGGTTCGAAGAATCGGCCGATTCCAATACAAATTGGCCGATTCCAATAAAATTTTAAGTACAATAAGTCTGAAGCTTGTAAACCTGTTCTCAGTTTCGCAGGGGCAAGGATCACGCATTCCCCAAGATGGGAGAATACGAAACGCAAACTCAGCCGCAGACTAAGTTTTAACCCAACACATAAGAGAGGGTAAAAAATAAAAGAAATACAAATTTGGTACTACCTGTGTCCGCTCCATTTACACGCCCCAAGTTCAAAACACATCCAGCTTTAGTTTTATAGATGAAGTCTAATGTGTCCTGGAGTTAGCAAGCAATCAGTAAGCCATCAGTTCTGACATGAACCTGAGCTGCAAATTCTACATCAGACTACATGGACCTGACGATACTGTTTTGGCTCGCAGAGTTGAGATCCACAGCTGCAGGCAATGCCGCCCTTGTAATTGGATCATGAGTACTGTTTTGGCTCGCAGAGTTGAGATCCACAGCTGCAGGCCATGCCGCCCTTGTAATTGGATCATGAGTAATGATAAGTACACACAGCCACTCTACCGTCCTCACACAGCAAACCCACTCTTTGAATTCTTCCATCTCCATCTGGATATCCTTCAATTTCCAAAACTGCATTCATCAGACTCGTTCAAACTAAATTTTTTTCGATCTTTTTCCAGGGGATTTTAGAGACAAATAGGCTGCCTCCCCTGAAGACCACTTATTTCTCATGTTCCTAGTTCCTGCCAAACATTCTGCCGTCTGGCCGGCTGAGGTCTTAACAATGAGTTCACACTGTCAAATTCTTCATATAAATAGAGCCCCAAATAGCAACTGCAAAGTACACACAGCACAACAGCACTTGGCATAAACAGCCTCTAGCTTCAATGGATTGCAAGCAAATGCTTGCCATCCTCGCCATCGTTGCCGTTGCTCTCCCAGCATTCGCTCAAGCAACTGAACACATTGTAGGCGATTACTACGGCTGGACTCTCAACTTCAATTACAGTGCTTGGGCTGAGGGCAAAGAATTCAGAGTTGGTGACACCCTTGGTATTATTTCAAAACACTACTTCATTCCTATGGGTAAATACTGATTTAAAAGCCCTCAGAACCTTCTTGAATTGGTATCTGATTCTTGCAGTTTTCAAGTACGCTGTGGGGAAACACAACGTGTTCAAAGTGAGTGGCCCTGCCTTCCAAGCATGCAATGTGCCCCCTGATAACGAGGCCCTTGCCACCGGCAACGATGTGATCACCCTCATGACGCCAGGTAGGAAGTGGTACATTTGTGGGAAAGCCCATGGTGCGCATTGCCAGAACGGGCAGAAGCTGGTGATCAATGTTCTCCCAGCTACTGAAGAAGCTCCTGCTCCATACCTTTCATTGCCACCGGCATGGGAACCAGCCAAGGCCCCATCTTATTCAACGCCACCAGTATGGCAAGCTCCCACTCCAGCAGGTTCACCATATAGTGGACCGACAGAGCACATTGTTGGGGATGAGAAGGGCTGGACCCTCAATTTCAATTACACTGCTTGGGCTGAGGGTAGACAGTTCAGAGTTGGAGACACACTTGGTACATTAACTATCAACCAAACATCTTTAGCCTCTTATCAGTTTATGACATATCTCAGTAATCTTAATGGCAAATGCAATATGTGGTCTTGCAGTATTCAAGTATGCCTCTGGGGTTCACAACGTCTTCAAGGTTAGCAGCTCAGCTTTTGAGCAATGCAGCGTGCCGCCAGAGAACGAGGCTACGATCAGCGGGAATGATGTTATCACCCTTGCAACGCCTGGAAACAAGTGGTACATTTGTGGGAAAGCTGAGGGCAAGCATTGTTGGTCAGGGATGAAATTGGTTATTGATGTCCTCCCAACCCTCCAATAGAGCATGCTCCAACTGCAGCCCCTTTGAATTCTCCTACATGGAAAGATCCCGCTCCAGTAGCTCCCAATATTTCCCCTTCCACCACACCAGCATGGAAAGCCCCAGCTCCACCATCTTCATCACCCCCTGGCCCAACCCAACACATGGTTGGAGACAAGAAGGGTTGGACCCTTAACTTTAACTACACTGCTTGGGCTGAAGGCAAAGAGTTCCGAGTCGGAGACATACTAGGTATCCCTATATCACTGAATATTCACTGCTTACTATCTTCAGAAGCTTACTCCAAAATTCTGATTTTCCAACTTATAGCAATTTATAGCCCTTTGTGTTTTCTGGTCATCAATGTTGCAGTTTTCAAGTATGCTGTCGGGATTCATAACGTCTTCAAAGTAGACGGCCCTAGTTTCCAAGCATGCAGTGTACCGCCAGAAGGTGAAGCCCTAACCACAGGGAACGACATGATCACCCTTGCAACACCAGGAAGAAAGTGGTATATTTGTGGGAAGGCCAACGGAAAGCACTGCCAGATGGGTCAAAAATTAGTCATCAACGTGCTCCCGTTAGCAACACCTGCCCCCTCCTCTGATGCCCCTTCCAATTCACCGGCATGGAAAGCCCCAGCTCCTATTGCATCCCCTCCCACGTCACCAGCTTGCAAAACTCCAACTCCATCCCCTTCCGCATTGCCAGGATCCAAACAATACATTGTCGGAGACCATTTCGGCTGGACCCTCAACTTCAACTACACAGCTTGGGCTGAAGGCAAAGAGTTCCGAGTTGGAGACATACTAGGTATCCCTATATCACTGAATATTCACTGCTTACTATCTTCACAAGCTTACTCCAAAATTCTGATTTTCCAACTTATAGGAATTTATAGCCCCTTTGTGTTTTCTGGTCATCAATGTTGCAGTTTTCAAGTATGCTGTCGGGATTCATAACGTCTTCAAAGTAGACGGCCCTAGCTTCCAAGCATGCAGTGTACCGCCAGAAGGTGAAGCCCTAACCACAGGAAACGACATGATCACCCTTGCAACACCAGGAAGAAAGTGGTACATTTGTGGGAAGGCCAACGGAAAGCACTGCCAGATGGGTCAAAAATTAGTCATCAATGTGCTCCCGTCAGCATCACCTGCCCCCTCCTCTGATGCCCCTTCCAATTCACCGGCATGGAAAGCCCCAGCTCCTATTGCATCCCCTCCCACGTCACCAGCTTGCAAAACTCCAACTCCATCCCCTTCTGCATTGCCAGGATCCAAACAATACATTGTCGGAGACCATTTCGGCTGGGCCCTCAACTTCAACTACACAGCTTGGGCTGAAGGCAAAGAGTTCCGAGTTGGAGACACACTAGGTATATCCATATCTTTGCAAACACAATTCAAATCACCTTCATCATCTTCCATTAGCATGTACATAACAAGCTAAATCTGTAAGTTTGTGAGGTCTCCAATAACTTTCAAGCCTTGTGTTGCAGTCTTCAAGTATGCGGTAGGCAAGCACAACGTGTTCAAAGTAGATGGACCGAGATTCCAAGCATGCGATGTGCCGCCAGAGGATGAGGCTTTAACCACGGGGAATGATGTGATCACCCTTGCAACTCCTGGAAAGAAGTGGTACATCTGTGGAAAAGCATATGGCCAGCATTGCCAGATGGGCCAGAAGTTGGTCATCAACGTCCATCCAGCGGCATGGCAAGGTCCTACCCAATCTCCTCCATCTGAGAATGCACCCAGTCCCAGTCATGGATATGGGAGGAGACTCTTCAAGTAAATAGAGGGATCAAAGAGACGTGTTTGAAGATTGCATCTATCCTCAGTAAAATCATTCACTTCAGTTGCTTTACGTACTAGTTCATTTAATGCATTGCATTTTAGCAGTGATGTTTTTTGCCAGATGTGGCATGTTTTTACTTATTCTCAGAGATTAACCTATATTTGTGTGTTGTAGAGCAACCAAACTGAGTAAATTTGTATTGTATGAATAAAGAACAATTCCATTTATCTAGCATGTTTCTTTTTCCTTTTCAATGGATGTAGAGCTGCAATAGATAAGCCAGAAATCTCTCATTATTATTAAAATCTATCTTCAACCACCTAAAGCATCAATCATGAAAATCGAGAATAACCCTATATTCACTTTATCTTGTTGTATAAGTTTGTGATGTGAAACGTGTATGCGTGTGAATCAAAAATAAATCAGTGATATAATAAACTTTGCTACGTTTCAGCAACTATTATGATCTTGCGTAGGAAAAAAAAATTAAAACTAATAATGTTGGTTGATGGATTTAACAAAACGTACAAGTGTAGTTGTACCATTCGCAATTTAAATAAACTAATGCAACTAGTAATTATGTGACAAAACTTGTACACTCAATATATATGATCAACAAACATAAGATAACAGAATCTCGTATTCTTACTATTTGTGAAAGCAGAGTAAATCGATAAAATAATAGAGATAATTATCGAATTCACAAATAAATAGAACTATAAAAAATGTTACCTACTGAGAATTAAAGAGATCACAGTGAACTGCTGAGGGATGTCGATATGTAGAGTTCGTCGTCACGATCGTAACTCCTCAAAAAACACCTAAATCGGGGTTCGGATGTGAAAGTTACAGTCCGAAAATGAGGACGGTGCGCTAACGGGTCTGTTTTCTGATCCGTTGCTATTCATGCGGCCGAGTTACTGTAGCAAGCGGATAAGGTACTTAAACCCAGATCTCTTTGTTGCAGATCAGGTTTTTGGTTAGGTTTGGATCCAATCCAATTGGCTTCTAAATAAGCCCACTCCCTTCTCCTTTTTTTGGTTGCAGGTGGCAGAACAAAAGGAGGTGGCGACCTTGGCTCTGCTACGCGTAGGCGGTGGACCGACGCGAGAGTGGGAGCAGCGACAGTAGTGGTCTGGCGGTCTTTGCGGTGGCATCGCAAGGCGAGGGGTTGAGAGTGATGAGGAGGCGCTGGAGGTTGATGGTGTTGTGGCATGTTTGGTTGGCGGCAACAAAGTGGAGAGAGGAGGAAGAAGAGTAGAAGAAGATGGGTTGATGGAATTGCTAGTGTTGGTGGTCCTTAGGTGAGAGGGAGGGCACAAAGATTGAGATAGAGGAAGAGAGGGATTGCTTGGGTTGTTGTTAGGTTTTGGTGGAGGGGAGGGAGGACTTATTCCTTGGTGGGTGTTGTCGGCTGTGAGAGAGAGGAAGAAGCGATTTTGGTTGGGTTGAGAGAGAAGAAGAAGAGATTTGGGTTGGGTTGATGATAAATAGGGTTTTGAGAAAAATTAAGAATTAATCCTAAATATGATATGAGAAAATATAAATCACACGCAAATAACTTTTCAAAATTCTTCATCGATTATTGTTGATACAATAGAGCCTTTATATTGGCTTTTACAAATATTGAATCCAACTCTTAACTCTAACTCGAAAACTCCTAATTTAAATAGAATTACAATCCAAATTTTAGAAACTGGAAAATTGCAAAATATAGAAACTAAAAAATGAAATAAATAAAGAGAAAAATATCCAAAACTCTATTACTTCTTCAACTCGAACTGGGACTTCTTGAATCCGTCTATTCGGCTCTTTCATTTTGAATAGATGTTTGTATCATTCTCTCCGAGTGGAAGAAGACTCGACTCCATCGAGTTAGATGGATTAGGTCTCCCTTGCTGCACTAGATCAAACTGTTGAAAATCACTTTATCTAACCATAAATCGACTGTTGGTGCCTTTTTTCCAACAGAGTAAAAGCATGTGAGTTCCACTAGATTTGGTGGTAATAGTCTCATCTTCTAAAAATTTACCAACTTCCTATGTTGTAATGGGATGAGTATATGGGAGTGGATTAATTGAGGGGCTCTTAGGAAATGGCTTCGAAGAAAGCTCATCGATAAAGCATGGTTTAAAGTCGCGGTCTCGGCCGCCGACTCGTCAGACATCGTTCTCTATATAAGGAGCTCAATTTTTTTAAAAAATCACAACAAATCTTAAAAAAATATAAACATCAAAATTAACGTATAACATGTCCAAAACTTATCTAGCACATCAAACATAAAGATAATGCATAAATACATGCTTTGTGCTATTAAAATATCAAAATAAATGCATAATTTAGTAAATTATATGAAATTAATTAAATTTAAATTAACTACTCTATTCACAAAAGTAAAGATTAGCTTTACTTTTCTGGTAAAAATTTAAATTATGTGAAATTAATTATATGAAATTTTGGCTTGACTTGGCCTTGACTCGACTAACTCGGCCGAATCAGCTTCGACTCAGGGCCAACTCGGCCTCGACTCGGGTGACTCGGCCGAGTCACCCTCGAGTCAAGCAAAACAATATAATAGGTTGAATCGTGGACCCATCTCGGAACAGGGAAGGTCGTCCTGGTTCTGACTCGACCGAGTCACAACCGAAACGAATTGAGTTTTTTAACCTTGCAATCAATGAGCTATAATCAAATCCTTCAAATTCAGTAGATCATTAATATTGAAAGTACAACTAATATCATAATCTCTAGAAAGATCTATAACATAAAATTGCAGTTCAGTTTGTTCAAGATCTTGAAAGGTCCAGTGCTGCGGACATGCAACATCTTAACAGTTTCAAAAGGAAACTATTTCGGATAAATCCGATCCATCACAAATCACCTACATTAAAATAAATATTTTGATACTGTCAGTTCGTAGAGTAGGCTTCACATTGCTCCATTTATTTTTACACTGATCTCTTTATATAGTTTGTGCACATGTTTATGTGATGTAAAAGTAGGTGCAGACTCGAATGATTTATAGTGGGATGGTGTCAACAGTAAAGAAGAAAGCAGTTTGTGGACATAACACACATGACTAGTGGGAGATACAAAAAACAGTAGCATTGAGTGATGGAGAAGTTGGTGAAGTTGGGATTGACAGCAAAGCCTAAAATAGATGTTTGCTTAGGTTGTCCAGTATTGGATCTCAAGGATAACACCTTAATCTACTTATCCTTATGCTCAAATTGACACTTGTTGGGTCGACTGTATGGTGATATTTTTGTCGAACAACCATGGTCTACCGAGTATAACTTGACCCATGTTCATGGAGATCAAGTCACACCAAATCTTATCTTGATAATGATTGAAACTGACTGAGACAAGACATTGATGTTTGACCTCAAGCGTCGTGAGTCAATCCATGACACGTTGAATGAGTGGGGTGGGGTATAATCTCTAAACCAAGATTTTTCACACAGCCTGAACGATATTGCATTGATACAACTTTCATTGTTCACAATCACCTTACGACTATTGTCTTCAATCTTGATGAATATATGAAAAGTTGCAGTTCTTCTCTAATCGATCTTTTCTGCTGGTAGAGAGGGACACACTTGACGACAGGCAAATGGTAGACGGTGTTAGCCTAATGCAGTTGAAACCAACATCATCACTTGATGACTCGTCAATTTCAATGTCTAAGTGATGGTATACTCCTCAGAATCTGACTCAGTAGCTTTGGTGGGTGTTCCATCTATTATGGCGTCTTGACAAGACTAGGGCAACTAGCGGCTAAATATTCCTAACCTTGGCATTTATAGCATTTTGTTGTGAAACTAACTTTGAGAAACTCGGGGTCATTGCTTTTGTTGTTCCATTCAAGACTCTTGCCCTTGATGCCATTCCATTGTGGAGGAGTTTAGGTGTTAGACCTATTGGGTTGGGAAAATGGAGAAGGTCTAAACACTAAGGCTCTATGATCGTGACCCATGAAAAAGTGACTAGTCCAAGTGGAATTTAAATCTTGAACTAATGCATATGCTGTCTCCAACTCGTTAACTCCTCTAGCTAACAATTTAGTTCGTATGTCATCTCTAAGGTCAGCTCTAAACCCAAAAAGAATTTGAGCTTCACCTTCCTTACGGAAAGTACTGCATCTTATAAGGAATTCATCAAATTTCTCAATATACTCCTTGGCAAATTTGTTGCTTTGAGTGTATTGATGCCAATTGTCCATGAGACGAGCACTAAACGACGGTGACACATACTTCAATTATAACTCTTTCATCCTATCCTATGTATCAATTGGTGATCGACCCCGGGTTGCATGTCTGTTTTCTAAGTTGTTCCAATACTGACTAACTTGTCCAGATAATTTCATTACAACGTACTCAACTTTAAAAGTGAGTTCGTATCATGTGAAGTGCCTACATAGTTGAAGTGTCCAGTCTATGAAAAGTTATGGGTCGTGACGTCCCTCAAAATTGAGAACATCGATCGATGCTTTTCAGATATTGAGCACCAAGATTGGATGTGTTATTAGTGTTATGACGTTGGTTATTTCTCGGTGGGGTTTAATCACATGTTAATTCCACTTTGGTCAGCCTCTCTTTGAATGTCTAAAGGGTATATAATTTGGCATTTATCTCGGCAAACATTACTGCAATCTGGTAGAGATCCGTTAGGACGGTGTGAGATTCGCTACTCTTCTAACGGATATGGGTGAACACTACAGGTGGGCATGCACTACATAAAACTTAAATGAGGATAAAGAGATATATAAACTTCGCTACGTTTCACCAACTATTATGATCTTGGGTAGGAGGATGATGGACTAAACAAAACGTGCAAGTGCAGCTGTACCGTTCACAATTTAAATAAACTAATGCAACTACCAGTTATGATGACAAAGTTTGTACACTGAATATATCTGATCAGCAAACACAGGATAACAGAATCCCATAATCTTATATTTGTGACAATAGATTAAATCAATAAAATAATAGAGATAATTATCGAAACCATAAATAAATAGAATGTGTAAAGAAAAATTACCTACTGAGAATTATAGGGATCTCAGTGAACTGCAGAGGATGCCGATGTGTAGAATTCATCGTCACGATCGTAGCGCATCAAAAAAAACTGAATCGGGCCTCGGATGTGAAAGTTACAGTCCGAAAATGAAGGGGGTACGCTAATGGATCTATTTTCTGACCCATTACTGTTCATGCGGCCAAGTTAATGTAGCAAGAGGATAAGGTACTTAAACCCAGATCTCTTTGTTGTAGATCAGGTTTTTGGTTGGGTTTGGATCCAATCCAATTAGCTTCTAAATAAACACACTCTCTTCTTCTTTTACTTGCAGGTGGCAGAACAAAAGGAGTGGCGACCATGGCTCTACTCACGCGTGGGCAACGGGGCGACGTGAGAGTGGGAGCGACAGTGGTGGTGATTCAGCAGTCTTTCCGACGGCGTCGCAAGGCGAGGTCGAGAGTGAGGAGGCGCTGGAGGTTAATGGCGTTGTGGCCTGTTTGGTTGGCGGCAGCAAAGCGAAGAGAGAAGGAAGAAGAGCAGAAGGAGATGGGGTGATTGATATGCTGGTGTTTGTAGTCCTCAGGTGAGAGAGAGAGAGGACAAAGAGAATTAGATAGAAAGGAAGAGAGGGGTTGCTTGGGTTGTTGTTGAGTTTTGGTGGAGAGAGGAGAGAGAGGACTTGATCCTTGGTGAGTGTGTCGTCCGTGAGAGAGAGGAAGAAGAAATTTGCGTTGGGCTGATGATAAATAGGGTTTTGAGGAAAATTAGAAAGTAATCATAAACATGATATGAGAGAATGCAAATCTCACACAAATAACTTTTTCAAAATTCTTCATTGATTACTGTTGATACAATAGAGCCTTTATATAGGCTTTTACAAAAATTGAATCAAACTCAAACTCCAGACTTCTAATCTAAATAGAATTACAATTCAAATTTTAAAAATTGAAACCAAAATATAAAAACTAAAAAATAAAATAAAGAAAAAGAAAAATATCCAAAACTCTACCACTTCTTCAAATCGAACTGGGACTATTTGGATCAGTTTCTTCGGCTCTTTCATTTTGACTAGATGTCTGCATCAGTTTGTTTCATGTATGAGGGAGAGTCCTAATAGGACTTGGAACTTATTATCTATTGGTTTTCTTGCATCGTATTTTCCGAACTCAATTTTAAAGTTTTGTAATAGATCTAACTCCACATTTTTCATCTTCTCTCCGCTATTGCATGGAAAACCTTATACATTTGTGGACACAGACGCGAGTATCATACCTTGATAGAAGCATGGGATGTTAGACATGAAATCGTCCAAATTCTAGAAATGGGGATAAAGCTATATAAATACATGCATATTTGACTCAACATGTGCATTAAGATGTAATTCATATATGAATGAACCTCATTTTAGTAAAACAATCTATTAAACAGTTAGTCTTTGTCAGAAGGACCATGACATACTCCATTATATACATATCTTGTAAAGTGGTAAGTGTCAAACAGATGGACACACATGTTGTGTCTACATCACGTGTGTCTGACACTCAAATTTTTTTATTAGAGAAGTGTCCTACATAATATAGCTTATTATATCAATCACTCTAGAGACTCACAAAGGGCAAAAGCCAACAATACTTCTTAGCTTCTGATGGGGACATCTAGTAGATTAATTCATTTTAGTTAGTTGGGTCATTTTATCATAATTTGTTTTAATTGGTTGGGTCATTTTATCTTATTGTTTTAGCTGGTTGGGTCATTTTATCTTATTATATATTAGTTGCTTATTATAGTTGGTTGATTTATCTTATCTTAGTCGCACATTTATTATGGTAGGAGTTATCATGTTATTGTAGGTCTATATAAGGCCAAGACTGCTTTATTATTGGTTGATTGATAATAAAAAATTGCTATTGAACTGTTTGTAGCCAGTGTGCTTTTCAGTGAGATACCCTAGGAAGATAGTCCCGATAATTTTCTTGTATTTCAAACTCTAGGTTGAGTTTTCTAGTATTCGTTCCCAATTACCCCCTTTTGTCGTTTCTGCCCCATCAATGTGGTATCAAAGCTAAATCCTGCTTTTTTTTTACCTTTCACGAAACTCTAGCCTCCACTAAATTTTCACAAAATCCTAGTTCCCTTTGTTAGCTCTAGATCTTGCCAAAAAAAATTTCCGAAAATATCTTCGAAGAAATTCCGACACGCCACTGTTTTATTCATCCTCTTCTTTAACAGCACCTGATCCACGCCTCCGCAGCAGCTCCTCACCTTCCTCTCTTCCGCCTCCCGATGATGAAGGCTCCTCCGCTGCCTTCTGACGATGAAGGCTTCTCCTCTGTCGCCGATCTCTGACCCTTCTTCTCCATCAAACTCCATGACTTTGGTTTAATCTTGATGCATATTTGCTAGGTCAACAACCATCACCATAGCCTGATTCAGAGCCAGGGAGATCCGCACTCTACATGGTCAGATTTTCTCAACCCTGGGGGAATGATGGAGACATCTAGTGAATTAGTTTGTTTTAATTGATTGGGTCATTTTATCTTATTGTTTTAGTTAGTTGGGTCATTTTATCTTAATTTTTAGTTGGTTGGGTTATTTTATCTTATTTTATTTTAGTTGATTATTGTAGTTGGTTGGTTTATCTTATCTTAATCCCATATTTTTGTAGTAGGAATTATCATGTTGTTGTAGATCTATATAAAGCCAAGACTGCTTTGTTATTGATTGTTGATTGATCATAAAAAATCGCGATTGAAGCATTTGTAACCAGTATGCTTTTGGGTGAGATGCCCTAGGGAGAGAGCCCCGATAATTTTTTGAATTTCAAACTCTAGGTTGAGATTTTCTAGTGTTTATTCTTAATTATTCTCCGTTTTGTAGTTCGTCCCCCATCAGCTTCTTAAAAAGGTTTTATGTTTCATGTGAAAGAATTTATTTAATGCATTCAAATATTCGTTTCTACAAATTGTATAAAAAGCCAAATTGCAAGATAGTACCCAAATGTTTTTTTTACATAACTACCCTATTTGATTTTCTTTTCTTTTTCTTTCAGCAGATGAATATTGGTTACAACAAAAGAAAACGCTTAACACAGCTTACTGCAAGAAAAGGATTTAGGCAGCCTCAGTAGTTTGGTATAAAAGCTTTGTTATTGATGGTGCCATGGTGGTATGTGGATAAAACACTACAAAACTTTTCTGCAAATTCCCCATACACACACACATGGAAATGATAGGACATAATTACCAAACATCCTTGCTGCAAAAATAGAAATTTGGACTTATATTTTTATGATAATTTGGGTGCAAGGGATTGGAAGGACTCAGGCATCTATTTATTAATCACTCTAGGATTAAGGTTCAAGAGACTGTGAAGAAGTTGGGTGTTAATCGATTAATTGGGGGAGGGGTAGGTTTGGATTAGGATTTTGGATCCTTCAGAGGAAGAAATGGAAAAGTTGAAATGGGCTTAAATTTATTGAGCATATAGATTAGTCTAAACATTTAAATTTGACAATGATATAAGTTCTACGAGAAAATTTATACATAAAAACCCAATAGAATGATTTTTTGTTATTCTTTTATGTTCATTTCTTAAGGGCATCGATAAAAGGATTTTAATGCATTTCAAATCTAGAGAAACCAATTTTTTGATGAAGATTTTACATCGGTCATTGAAGTGGGATTTCATGCGACCGAATAAAAGTTTGCAACTTCTTGAAGTGGTATTGATGGATTTTATACAAAGGAAAGGTGAAATCCACATTGAGATTTCATGGGCTGAGAAAAGAGAAGCACAAACCAGTTTAAAGAGAAGCTAGCAGATACTAGCTTCCTTGGCTAGGAATAAAGACTCGTGCTTGACATTCCCCTTCTTTCTTGTTTAACTTTCTTTAACTGTTTCAGTTTTTAGCTTACTAAATCCATTTTCGAATTTCTTTAGGGTCAGAGTAAAAAGGGAGAGACTAAGTTTATGTTGAAGATGAAATTGATATACTCTGATACCAATTGTTGCGTACATAACCCGGAAAACCATGTTTACTATGATACTAATAGTTGGGAGATGCGGAGATCCCTATTGACGACCCCAAGCACTCCATGAGATTGATTGCCTCAAGCACACAAGATGAATATTAAAATATATAAGAAGAAGAATATTAAAGATATAAGAAGAAGAACACACAATTTAACGTAGTTCAGCGAAAACTTGGAGCCAAGTCCACGGGGAAAGAACTTGAGAGAGCTTTATTAATAAACTTGATAAAAAAGATCTAACCTTTCTCTTGGTGACACAATAGTATCACCTTCTCTTTGAATCTATACCTAAATTACAAGAGTGCACCTTCTCTCTATGCACCTTCACCTTGCTCCCTCTTTCTTGGCTTTTTAGGGCCTTCTTGGCAATTTAGGGCCTTACATTGTTATTCACCACAACTTTATTCTCCTCTTCAGATCCAATTTACAATGCTGGGTTACAATCTTTATTTATAAGATTTTACAATATAAATTCTATTTAGACTATGAGATGATCTAGGTCATTTGATGCTTGACGAATCTTGATCAATCCTATTGGGAGTTAATCTCCTTGATCTAGAAGGATTATAGAGCTTTTAATCTTTAGAACAAATCTTCATTGAATAGGAATTGAATCTTATTCATATTCCTCATGAAAAGGAAACTCGCAATTGCTTGAAAAGAAAACTATTTCACCTTGATTTACTTCTTCTGTTTCAAGCCATCGTCTTCTCCAACTCAATTGAATTTTTTTGGACCATTATCTCCTCTTGAAAACAAGACAAAATCCTAACAATCTCTATCTTGACTTGCTTTTCAAGTCTTTAGCAAAACATATTGAGATTTTGGATTACTACCTTAATTCTTTCCTTGGTTGTAATCATATCGTGAAGCCTTTAACCTTACCCCCTCTCCCTGGGGCCTTTGGCGAATTTATCGCCATGCCTTAGGTCATCTCGGGCCTTACCCGAATACACCATTTCTTTAGTCGTCTTGCAATACTTAGACCCGTTGCAATTTTTCTTGAAGCTCCACCTCGAAGTGAGCTCCCTTAAAGCTTTTCATTGAAACTCTTTAACCCATCTTTCCCTTAACTTGCATTACATCATCGCCACTGCAAGCAAATTCCGCTTTGTGACGCCTTCTCGACCATGGGGCCCTGTCGGTCTTGAGGCAATCCGCCTCTAATTCTGCCATGATCTTACCAACTTTACACAAACATTGTCAAGTACTTGTCGTGTCATGGTCTTCCACTGATCACTTGGTGATGGTCCACCTTCCATCGATGTTTTAATATTGAGACTTGCTGTCTTCACATAACTGTCATGGTCTTACCAGGCCTTCCCGTTACACACTGTCATGGTCTTTCTTTCATCAATCAAGGCTGTCATCCACTACTGCATTAATATTTGCCAGATTTATTATCCTACTATTGATGATCTTCAAAACCCGATAGATCCACCAATGCCTGCAATAATCTCACTGTGTCACGACTAGTTTGTCATAACTTTGACTGTGATCTCCGTTGATTCTTTTAACTGATATGTGCATAACCAGCCCCATAAATCTCCTCAATCTGCACCCACCATTGCATCCAGAATGTCGAAAATAGGGTTCGACACCTTGATCGTCTGAATCCGACTACGATTGCATGATCTACCTTTCGATCAATCTCGTCCGTTGATCGTCTTCATCACCTTCCGTTGTTTTTCCTTTGACTTGCTGCCGTAGCGAGCCTCCATGGGACGCCTTGTGTGATGCCTCCGTGAGCTCATCGAGTTCGTCTTGCCATCCATCATTGGCGATGATCCGATCATCATCGTTGCGTCTACCATGTTCAGATCTGAGCATCATTGAGCCTTGACGACTCCACCTTGATCAATATACTCCAAAAGTTATCGATCTTTACCTTAGAACAAATCTTAACTTTCTTATTGTCTTCTTCATCTTGATGTTTCCGCCGAACTCCATCGACTTCTTCTTCTAGAGCACTCGAGTCTTGAACGAACACCATCAGTTCTGATATCATTTGTTGTAAACGAAATTCATATACTTCGATACTAATTGTTGCGTGCATAACTAGAGATATCATACTTACTATTATACCAATAGTTGTAAGATATAGAGATCTTCACTGACGACTTCAAGCATGCCATGAGATCGATTACCTCGAGCATACAAGATGAATATTAAAAGATATAAGAAGAAGAACACACAATTTAACGTGAATCGGCTCAAACTTGGCCTACGTCCACGGGAAGAAAACTTAAGAGAGCTTTATTAATAAACTTGATATAAAGAGATCTAACCTTCCTCCTGATGACACAAGATTATTCACCTTCCCCTCGAATCTATGCCTAAATTACAAGAGTATACATTCTCGCTGTGCACCTTCACCTTGCTCCTCTCTTTCTTGGCCGTTTAGGGCCTTTTTGGCTTTTTACGGCCTTACATTGTTGTTCACCACAACTTTATTCTCCTCTTCTGCTCCAATTTACAATGCTAGGTTACAACTTTTATTTATAAAATTTTACAATACAAATCCTATTTGGACTATGAGATGATATTGGCTATTAGATGCTTGAAGAATCTTAATCAATCCTATTAGGAGTTGCTCTCCTTGATCTAAAAGGATTTTAAACATTTTAATATTGAGAAACAAATCTTCATTGAATAGGAATTAAATCCTATTCATATTCCTCCTGAAAAGGAAACTCGTAATCACTTGAAAAGGAAACTGTTTCACTTTGATTTGCTTCTTCTGCTTAAAGCTATCGTCTTTTCTAACTCAATTGAATTTTCTTCGACCATTATCTCCTCTTAAAAAACAAGACAAAATCCTAACAGTTTAGACATAGAGGACAAAATATTTAAATGGAACACAGAAAGAGAAAATTTGTCTCGATAAAGGTCATATGTTTGTCATTCTGGAATGTTTTGCAGGACATCCTACTGACAAGTCAATATAGACTAGTGTAAAGTAAAGGAAACAATAAGGTGACGGACCTAAATCAGACGATAAAAATTTAGAACAGTAAAAGAGAAAAAAAAAAAAGCCCAAAATCCCCCTCCCCAAGCAAACCAAAACCCAAATTTCTCATATTTCAGGAGGAGGCCACTCATGTGTTGTCCTCCTCCCCCGCCCCCCCTCTCATGCTGTCTTTTTCTTTTCTTTCTTTTCTTTCTTTTCTTTTTTCTTTTTCTTCTTTTTTTGTTTGAATTTTGCTGAGCCAAATCCGGCCTTCACCCCTCAGATCCGACAAGATTCAGCATGAGAGGCCGGATCTGGCCTCCCCTTTACCGTTCCGACCAAACGGGAGTCGGATCTAGCCATGATCACGACATAGAAACACTTCTTCGTGGATTTCTTTGGCCTGCTGTCGCCGGTAGTTTCTGATTAAATCGTTGTGGTTGCGACAGCGTCAGGGGGTGCAACTTTTGATGTTGCGTCAATGACACGGTTTGGGTCGCCGAAGCCGGCGGCGGGGCAAGAAGAGGATGCTGCAGATTCTACAAGATCCAGCCTTGTGCCTGCAGATCCGACTGGACCCAACCGAGGGGAGGTCAAATCTAGCCATGCGCTTACAGATCTGGCACCAATCACCACCAGTTCTAGCCGTCATCCAATTTTTTTTGGTGAAGAGCAAGACTTCTTTTCAGCACATCTCGATCTCGTCAACAACGGACTAGACGTGTTGAAGGTAGGGGCGGAGGACGCGGTGGTCCTGATGGCGACCGCAGAGGTGGAGGCAGCCAGGGTGGCGAGCATCAGGTCATGACTTCGGTTGGTGACGTCAGACCCAGGCAACGGTCCCACACTCTCATGGAGAAGTGGGATTGGTGGAACCCTTAATGTAGGCGTCGATGTGGCTGACGTCGTAGGAGTCCGGGCATGAGCCAGCGACAGTACGGTTTTTGAAGAACTCTAAGATCCGGGCAAGGTCCGGGGAGGTTAGCGGGGGTGTCCGGTTGAGTATGACTGGTTTTGAGCGGGGGTGACTGGCCAGAAAATGTCAGATTTTATGTCATAATTGCGGTAGTGGGGATATGACATGACTTCGATGGTAAAAAATTTGGTCATGGGATGACCGGATCAGAGCTGCAGAAACCGTGTAGGCGGTGGCCGATCAAGGGATGGTCGGTGCTGAGATGTAGATGTCAAAAGTGTGAAGAAGGGGGTTGTCGCGCTGCGTTGGTGGGGCTCCGATCACAGGATGACCAGATTTGCATTGTAGATGTCGTGACAGTGTGGTGGGAGATCCAGCCAAGAGATAGATGGGTCCGAGCAGCAGATGCCACATCTACAGTGGAAGGAGAAGCCACGATTTCACTAAGGGTGTTCCGTGACTTCATTTTTTCCTTTTTTCTTTTTCTTTTTTGAAAGGAACAAATTGTGTATGAGTGTTTTTATGCAAATTTGCACCCTTTTATCTTGGCGTTGTTTCCTTCAATTCTCATTAATGAAACATCGGGGGTTCTTACCTCATGGATTTATCTAAAAAAGGAACAATAAGGTGTTTTAGTTATTAAATGGTGTCTTAAGGGTTTTTAAGAGAAAAAATTGGCAATCTTACATTCAAGAAAGTGAGATATCTCGAATTCAGTGATAATAGCAGGAACAATTTTGTTGTTACTCTTCTCAAGAAAGCGAGGGTAACAAAAATTCTGGAAAAAAAATTAAAAAATTAAAAAACCACCACCACATACCTCCTTGGCTTCTCTGAGACAGAGAAGTAGCATTGATAATCAACATGAAATTCATTAAATACGATGGAATCTACCTGAAACATACCATAAAGAGACAAATATACATATAAAGAAATTAAGAAAATTAAACAAAGAATTTTTTTTGAATGCATCATGCAAGCTTACCAAAAGAACTCCTTTCAATGGCCTAATTCAGTAGCTATTGATGCAACATCGTCTGGGTCGAGAATTTTTTGGCCCTCCTTTAGGAGTCAAAATTTAATCGGCATTAGGGTTTTAGAAAACAATGATCGGATTACAGTTTCAGCTACTGGAGAAGATTTTGGGGGAAAGACTTGAGATTTTGGCAGGATCGGGGAGGTTTCGGCTGTTCTCAGGAGTCCAACATGCAAATATAAATATTAGTTGCTTCTGAAATTAACCTTGTATTAGTTGATGGGCACGTGCACAGTAACAAACATAAAATTGGTGTAATCTAGAATTTGTTAAGAGTTTCTTCCTTCTTTTTTATAGACTTTTTACTCTACTTCTAGAGAATTCTAATCTGAAACGGGAAAAGGAAGAAACACTTCATCTTTTTCTTTTGAGATAACAAATAAGTATATGTTCTCTCTTTCTAATAAATGTTGATTTTTATTCATTTTCTTTGGAATATAGATCCATAATAATGTTGTTTTTTCTTGTTATTAATTTTTTTTATAAGTTTAGACAGAGGACAAATATTTATATGGAACACAGAAAGAAAATTTTCTCGATAAAGGTCAAATGTTTGTCATTCTAGAATGTTTTGCTAGATTTTCTCATGACAAGTCAACATAGACTAGTGTAAAGTAAAGGAAACAATAAGATGACGGACCAAAATCAAATGATAAAAATATAGAAACGGCAAAAAAAAAAAGCCTCAAAATCCCCCTCCCAAGCAAATCGAACCCAAATTTCTCACATTTTAGAGAGGAGGCCACCCACGTGTTGTCCTCCCCCACCCCTCTCATGTTGTCTCCTTTTTTTTCTTTTTTTCCTCTTTTCTTTTTGATTTTTCTTCTTTTTTTATTTGCATTTTGTTGATCCAGATCCAGTTCACCCCTAAGATCCGCAAGAGCCAGTCTGGGCGGCAGATTTGGCCTCCCCTTCGCTAGTCCGGCCAAAAGGGGCCCACATCCGACATGATGATGGCCTTGACCGACTTCTTCGCAGATTTCTTTGGCCCATGTCACTTGTCGTTATTTCTGCACGAGTCATTGTGGCTGTGACTGCGTCCAGCGCTGCTCCTTTTGATGTTGCGGTCAACGACGCGGTTCAAGTCACCGAAGCTGGCGGCGGGGTTCAAAAAGAGGAGGCTACAGATCCGGTAGGATCCGACTGAGGGGAGGCCAGATTCGGCCTTGCGCTTACGGATCCGGCACCTACCGCTACCAGTTCTCGTCGTCATCCAATTTTGTTGGTGAAGAACCTGACTTCTTTTCTGCACATCTCGATCTCGTCAGTGACAGACTAGGCGTGCTGGAGGTAGGGCGAAGGACACAGTGGAGGTCCTGGCGACGGACGCACAGGTGGGGTAGTCGGGTGGCAAGCATCAGGTCACGACTTTAGTTGGTGATGTAAGACGATAGTGACGTCGAACCGAGGCGATGGTCCCATACTCTCATGGAGGAGAAGGGGAAATTGTGGGGCCCTCGATGTAGGCGTCGATGCCGTAGGTGATCTGGGCATGGGCCGGTGACAGTAAGGTTTTTGCAAAACTCTAAGATTCAGGTAAGGTCCATTGAGAGTTAGTGGGAGTGTCTGGCTGAGTATGGCTGGTTTTGAACAGGGTGGCCGATCAAAAATTGCCAGATTTTATATCGCAGTTGCGGCAGTGGGGTCATACCACGACTTCGATGGTAGGAAAACAGGTCACCGGATGACCGGGTTCAGAGTTGCAGAAACCGTGTCGACGGTGGCTAATCAAGGGATGGCCAGTGCTGAGCTACAGATGCCGAAAGTGTAGAGAAGGGGAGATGTCATGACAACGCTGGCAGGAGATTCAGTCACCGGATGACCGGATTTGCGCTGTAGATGTCATGACAATGCTGGCAGGGGATCCGGCCAAGGATGGATGTGTCCGAGTAGCAAACACCACATTTACGATGGAGGGAGAAGCCGCAACTTCACTGAGGGTGTTACGGTGGCTTCATTTTTTTTGTTCTTTTTTCTTTTTTTTTTGGAAGGAATAAATTATGTATGAGTGTTCCTTTGCAAATTTGTGCCCTTTTATCTTAATGTTGCTTTGTTAAATTATTATTAATGAAACGTCGGGATTTCTTACCTCACTGTTTTATCTCAAAAAAAACAATAAGGTGGTTTAGTTATTAAAATGGTGTATTAGGGATTTTTTTTTTTTTTTAAGAAAAAAATTGGCAATCTAACAAGCAAGAAATTGAGATATCTCTAATTCAGTGATAATAGCATGAACAATTTTGTTATTTACTCTTCTCAAGAAAGCTAGGGTTACAAAAATTCTGGAAAAAAAAAAATTTAAATAACAACCACCACAACATACCTCCTTGGCTTCTCTGAGATGGAGAAGTAGCATCGATAATCAACACGAAATTCATCAAATACGATGAAATCTACCTGAAACAAACCATAAAGAGACAAATATACACATTAAGAAATTAAGAAAAAAAATTAAACAAATAAAGAAAATTTTAAGAATGCATCATGCAAGCT
Organism: Agave tequilana; assembly: GCA_038442645.1. Lineage (NCBI taxonomy): Eukaryota > Viridiplantae > Streptophyta > Magnoliopsida > Asparagales > Asparagaceae > Agave > Agave tequilana. Next base: position 60,614 of record JAVJIF010006858.1, on the reverse strand, counting down.
TACCAAAAGAACTCCTTTTGATGTCCTAATTCAGTAGTTATTGATCCAAGATCGTCTGGGTCGAGATTTTTTGGCCCTCCTCCTTCTTTAGGCGTCGGAATTTAATCGGCATTAGGGTTTCAGAAAACGACAATCGGATTAGGGGTTCAGATACCGGAGATTTTGGGGAAAGACTTGAGATTTTGGCGGGATCGGGGAGATTTCAGCCATTTTCAGGAGCCCAACATGTAATATTGTAGATATCAGTTGGTGCTGAAATTAACCTTTGTACCTAGATGTTGGGCACGTGCTGCGCACGTGTAATAAACATAAAATCGGTGTAATTTAGAATTTCTTAAGAGTTTCTTCCTAATTTTTTTTTTTTAATAGACTTTTGCTCTACTTCTAGGGAATTCTAATCTTGAATGAAAAAAGAAAGAAATCTTTTATTTTTTCTTTTGAGATAAAAAATAAGTATTATGTTTTCTCTTTCTAATAAATGTTGGTTTTTTATTTTATTTTTTTGGGAATATAGATCCACAATAAATGTTGTTTTTTTTTATTATTAAATTTTTTTATAAGATAGGATTGTATATGTTATGGCTAGATTTTAAGGAGTTTCTACCTCTCTTTATTTCAGATTTTTTTTTTTAGGATAGAGATGAGAGAAAGAGAAATGAATTAGACAAACTTTTGGATGTATAATTATGAAGAAATAGATAAGCATCTTAATTTTTCTGTCTAATAAATAAATGTTATTTTAAATTTTAAATTTTCTTTTGGGATGAGATGTATAAATGTATGGCTAGATTTTAAGAAATGTATGTAAAAGATTTGTAAATGCATAGATGGATTGGTTTGGACGCAAAACGAACGTGAACCACAATCAAATTGGAATTTCAATAAAAGAATTATGGTTATAATAGTAGAGTTATTTGTTAATTTCCTAAATTTTAGATATTTCAATATTATTCCATGTGTCATTTAAGTTGTATCAAATTATAGTTCATCTTTAATTTAAAAAAAATATTAGTTCTTCCTGCAAGTGGCACTGTAGTACACTCGTAAAACCTTTTTGCAACGGGAAGGCTATGGCCTATATTCCAACAAAAAAAATTAAAAAAAATGTAAAATATAAAGTTCTTCTAATTAGTTTATCTTTCTACTACCAAAAATATTCCATTAGAATTTTCACTGAGGACAATATTAGGAGCCCCCTCATCCATTGCTTGGAAAAGTATCTACTCAATTTTCTTCTTGATAGAAGGATGGTGAATTTTTTTCAAAAAGAAAAGGTTTAGATGCTTTAATAATTATAGTTAAGGAATTTAAATCCTGTATTCGACAGAAAAGTTATTAAAAGAAACATGCCATATGCATAAAGTAGTACAAAAACATATACCTCATCCTCACAATCTGCATAGAATCAATGTAAGACCTAAAATTTTTATCAGTGCGGAAGCATTGTGAGAGGTGAGGTTGTCAAACAGCTGAACTCATCCCTAATAAGAGAGTAAGTGTCAGTGACAGCAAAAGAAGAAAAATTCACCTATTTCTTTCTTTCTTCATTTTCCAAAAAAATAAAAGGATCCCACTATTTCTGAATTTTCTTTTTCATTCTTTTCTTCCTCTAAAATTTCCATTCAGCTCTATTAAAGGTCATCTAATTCACTAAAATGAAACATTAACGTATCATTTTTAGTTATCTCTTTTCAAATTTGTTTAGGTTCCCTTTAGTTCTCATTATTCCATTAACTATCATCTCATCACTCACATCTATTGGCTTGTGTTGTGTTAAACATCATCACCATCAACTTAACTAGAGCTTTCAAAAGAAGTCATGTTACATTTCAGAAAGAGTGGGCTAAGTAACTAGGTTGGTAATTAGGTTGTTAATGAGGAAGGACAATTAGATCATGTATCATGTGAAATTTTTTTTAATGTTTTTTTAAACAAGTAGATGTCGTAAACCGGGACTTGAACTTGAGACTTCTTACAACCCACTCTTACCTTTTTATTAGTGAACCAGACCTCACTGGTGAAAATTACATATTGGTAGCTGAAATAGTAATGTTTGTGATGCTTATAAAAAGGGATACAGAAAGGAGAATGAAATGCAGCCCAAAATTTGAAAACAAGCCAGCACCCTAAGTAGAATTGTTGTAATATCCCTCTTCCAAAATCAAGTTTCTTTGTAAGCCCACCTCTCATTTCTTAACATTTTGCACATATCAAAACTATCTCAATCAATTCTTCATTTTATCTTCAATAAGAATTACCTTTAAGTTTTTACAGATTGCACTCATTAAACAAAATTAACATTTAACTAATAGCTCAAATTTCATTAACAAAACTAATTAGCTAGACTTTATAAGTTTATGAGATTTTTTGGTTTCATCATCAAAGTTATAAGATTACAACTTTTTCAATTAAATAATCTGTATAACATTTACAAGTGAAACAATCATTTTATTGTTGGAGCACAATGCCCAGCTTCTGCAAGCTCAGATGGAACTCCTGTATCTATATCCTAAATAGGCCAATATGCCCAAAGTAACAATAATTGCCATCACAATACTCCCTGCCTTCAGCTTATTTTGTCTCAGACCCATGACCAGATTACTCATCCTCTGCCCAATCTTCTGCCGTGCAGAGCTCTCTCTCACAATCTCTTGGCTCGCCGCAGCTGATGAATCACGCTCATCCTCCCCATTTTGTTGAATTATCGATGCATTATATGTTGGCTCTTGTGCTTGTTCATGTTTGTCTTTAGAATGAGCTTGTTTAGGTGCTTTCTTTGGCAGCACAACATAGAGAAGCCCCTCTTCTTTGTCAAACTTGGCCTGAATTCCTTTCCGATTGCAGTTCTTTGGAACTGTGTAGTACTTGAGGAAGCGAAGCCACCGCTTGTCGCCTAAAGGGCGTTCCCCGCTGATCTTGAGGCTTCCTGATGTGTCGATCAGCACTTTCATCTGTTCCTTTCTGAATCCTGGAAGAGAACAGCAATCAATATTTGGATTCTAACTAAATTAAATGAATATGACAAGTGTGAAAGCATGCCTGGGACATCGACAATCAGAGTATCGCCTTCCTCTGCCTGCATCCATTGCGAACGTGGCTCGAAATCGGTGTACGAACGAGGCTCTGAAGAAGCTCCAGGCTGCATTAATCCCTCCATTGAAAGTCTCTCTTGTTTGATTGAGATAAATAATATGGAGTCATTCCATATGATCTCTCTCTCTACATATGTACATTGAGATGGCTTTTGAGAAGGAATCCTGTCTTAGTTTCCTTCTGAAAGGAGTTATGCTTTCTTTGTTTCTTGAGGGTGGAGTTGCTTTCTTGATTGAAGATTCCTTGTCCATTGGCCCTTTGAGTTCTTTCCTGGGGTTCCTATGTTCCCTGAAAATTCTTGTTAGCCTTGTGTTCAGAACTGAATGCAGATGCTTATCGTGAACTCATTTACTGACCAGTTTACTCCAGTCTATTATCACAGCAAAATTGGTTTTTTGAATTGCTTTTGGCAGAATTTTGATATTTACTAATTTTAGTGCTGAATGGATACAAAAAAAGTTTAGATGTATTGTCAATAAAAGAAATTTTTGCCTTAAAAGTCTGATATTTCATTGTTATGCACCACATGTCATTATGAAATTAGTCTCCATATTTGATATGCTTCTTTCTTACCTAGCAAGTTTCTTTGGTTGGATACAAATATTAATCCCTTCCTAAGAGACCATGAAATTTTTAGAGAGAGATTTTTGGGAAATTGCCTACTATAATTATCTTTTATAGAACCTATCAAATTGTAATCTATAATCTATATTCCCCCCTTTAAAATTGAAATTTCTGTAGCCATCCAAGACATTATATGCAGTACCCTATCATGGACTGCACTATGCTAACTCCAACTTAAACTGAAATTTTTGCATTATCCTAAATCTAACTTCATCCAGTTCACTGGATTACAACAAACTTTTCGAAGATAAGAAAGGATATGCAAATTTTAACATGCAAGAGTCAATTCGCTGAAAAATAAATTCAAGTGGAAAAATATACTTCAACTTTTTTTTTTTTATTTTTGTAATCAGATTAGAAAATACTTAATCCCCTTTTTCAACCATAGCATATATCTGTTGTAACAAATCAGCGCTATGATACCGATTGTTACTCTCGAAATCGACATTTGCAGAACTTGACAATATGATGATACTTGTAACAAAAAAAACTGTTGTAAAACAAACTAGCAATGCCTAGATAAAAGAGTAATAAGAAAACATCAGAATTTAACGTGGCTCTGCTCAAACTTAAACTATGTCCACGGAGAGAGAACTTGAGAGAGCTTTATTAATAAACTTGATGCAAAGAGATCTAACCTTCTCCTTGAACAACAAGAGTATTCACATTCTCTTTGAATTTAGACCTACATTATAAGAGTATATCTTCTCTTTATGCACATTCACATTACTCCTCTCTTTCTTTGATTCTTTTAATCTTCTTTGCTTGAGATTTTCTTCCTATTTGAGGCAATTACAATGTTGAATTATAACTTTTATTTATAAGATTTTACAAAACAACTACTATTTGGACTATGAGATGATCTTGATTGTTAGATGCTTGAAGAATCTTGATCAATCATATTAGGAGTTGATCTCCTTGATTTAGAAGAATTCTAGATCCTTTAATGTTAGAAACAAGCATTCATTGAATAAGAATTGAATCATATTCGTACTCCATCAGAAAAAACCTACGTCTAAAAAAAAAAACTGATTATGCTTCAGAAACACCTAGATTAGTCAACTTATCATGTGAATTAGTCGACTAATTCCTTCCATTAGTCGACTTATAAAACTTATAAGTCCACTACTGTATGACGATCCTTCTCTGTATCTGCCTCTCTGTTCAGTTGACTACTAGTCAACTGGTCTTGAGCATTAGTTGACTTACACAATTTATAAGTCGACTAATCTATACCAACTTGGTTTGCTTCTTCTGCTTCAAATCATCATCTTCTCCAACTCGATTGGATCTTCTTGGGCCATCATCTCATTTTGAAAACAAGGTAAAAACCCAAACTATCTCCACCTTGCCTTTCTTTTCAAGCCTTTAGTAATTGATATTTTGGATTGCTATCTTGATTCTTTTTTTGATTGTAACCGTACTGTGAAGCCTTTAACTCTTACTCCCTCTTCCCGAGGCCTTTAGCTGATTTACCGCCATGACTTGGGCCATCTCAGGTCTTACCCGAATGCATCATTTTTCCTTCTCACAATACTTTTCACCCGGTTCATGTACCGTTGCAATCTTCTTTAAAGCTCCACCTCACGATGAGCTCCTTTCAAGCTTACCCCTGAAACTCCATCTCAAACTGAGTTTCTTTCCTTCACTTATATAACCCTCCACACTTCTATCCTTTCAGGATTACTATGTCTTCTTGGCTAACTGTAACAACATCTTATTGCACTTGGATCCGGCATCCTTGTTGTCCAGTACCCCTATAGATTTTAGATTGTACCGTGCCTCAGAGACATACCAGACCGCCTCCAGAGCATGCACCCTCTCATCTCTTTCTGTAAACTTGACTGTCTTATTGCCAATGTCCTTGCAAGCCGAGCCATACACCATCTTGACAATCTCTTCCTTATTTGCAACCAAAGAGCTGAACAACTCTTTTTAGAAGCATACATGAACTGTACTACCCGAATCAAATATCCAGCCTTTACCTTAAGAAGTGTTATCTTCAACATAAGAAACCATTAATATTTCAGTGTTTGATACACTGCTTGCTATGTCTGCCTCCGCAACTTACCGTTCTTCTTCAGCCCCTCTTGTCTATGCTTGCAATCATTCTTCCAAAGACTTTCCCTCTGACAAAAGTGATGTGCCTTTAACGAGCCCTGACCTTTCTTTCCTTCTCCTCTTCCTTCCCGTGACCACCACAATCGATTCTGTATTATCCTCTTGATTTGGTTTTTCCCTAGACTCATTAGATAAGAGAGTTGATGTGGCCTCATCTAAAATGAGAATTTTCTTACCGTAGAGCATGGTGGTGATGATGTGATCGTATGACTGTGGAAGTGAACTAAAAAGTATCATCGCTTGTCCTCCTTGTCGGTCTTGACATCAACAGCTAAAAACTCGTTGATGGCCTTGTTGAAACAATTTAAATGCTCCAACGCTGTTGTCCCTTCGTTCATGTGTAGACCATATAGATGTTCCTTAAGATACAGCTTGTTAGAGAGGCTTTTCTAGACCATATTTTGTAGCCTTTTTTTCATCCATCATGTTGCACATCACCTCGTCCGCTAGACTTAGTTGGATCATACTTGCCGCCTTTAGATCCTTCTCTTCCCAATCCTTATTTGATATACCTGCAGGTTTTGCTGACTTTCCCTGTAAGGTCTTGAGAAGACCCTGTTGAATAGTAACACCTTCACCCTCTTTTACCATAAACCGAAGTTTCATTTACCATTGAACTTCTCAACCTCGAATTTTGTCCTAGAACTTCTAATCTTCGACATATCATCCTTCATCAACCTTTAGCTCGATACCAATTTTTGTAACAAATCGACGCTATGATATCAATTGTTATTCCCGAGATTGACATTTGTGGAACTTGACAATATTATGATACTAGCAAAAAGAAAACTGTTGTAAAGAAAACTAGCAATACCTAGACAAAAAAGTAATAAAAAATAATATGAGAATTTAACGTGATTCGGCCCAAACTTGGCCTACATCTGCAGAGAGAGAACTTGAGAGAGTTTTATTAATAAATTTAATATAAAAAGATCTAACTTTTCTCTTGATCCCACAAGAGTTTTCATCTTTCTCCTGATTTAGACCTAGATTATAAGATTATACATTCTCTTTGTGCACCTTCACATTGCTCCTCTCTTTCTTGGCTTCTTCTGATCTCCTTTACTTAAGATATGCTTCGTGTTCGAGACAATTACAATGCTGGATTCATAAGATTTTACAAAACAACTCCTATTTGGACCATGAGATGATCTTGACTGTTAGATGCTTGACGAATCTTGATCAATCCTATTAGGAGTTGATCTCCTTGATCTAAAAGAATTTTAAACTCTTTAATCATTAGAAACAAGTCTTCATTGAATAGGAATTGAATCTTATTCATACTCCCTCAGAAAAGGAAACCTGCGCCTGAAAAGAAAACTGATTCTACTTTAGAATATGCCTCGATTAGTGGACTTGTCATGTGGATTAGTCAACTAATTTCTTCCATTAGTCAACTTATAAAACTTATAAGTCGACTACTGTATAATGATCATTCTCTGTATCTGCCTTTGTATCTGCCCAGTCGATTACTAGTAGATTGGTCTTGAGCATTAGTCGACTTATACAACTTATAAGTCGACTAATCTACACCAACTTAGTTTGCTTTTTCTACTTCAAGTCATCATCTTTTCTAACTCGATTGGATCTCCTTAGACCATCATCTCTTCTTGAAAATAAGGCAAAATCCTAATAACATCGGTAGGACTAGTTGAGTAAGTAAAGACGCATACAGATACAGTTGCCCACAATTTTTGGAAATAAAAGCATAGAGATCAGTGGCCATTAGGGTAATTTTCGACCCTGTTCTCCAGAGCTTTTGTGTTTTCTTCTCAATACAATTTCCTAGAGACTAAATTGAGTTGGAGCTCATTTTACGCGAATGGTTGAATTTCACCTTCCTGTTTCTGTTTTGGCTCTGTGATTTTTTTTTTTGTGAGTAGTTAAGGGGTGATGGACCCTTTTGCATGTTGTTTGCTTTTTCCAAATTTAAATAATTCATAATCACTTTGGACATGTTGCACATTAACATAAAGGTGAAATTACTATTTCTTATGAAATGATATCAGACTGGAATCACTCTGATTCCATCTTTAGTTCTCAAAATAAAATTCCATCCTTAATTCTCAAAATAAATAAATAAATAAGAAAAAAATTCATAGTTTTCAATTCAAGAAATAAGATTTTGGAACTTCAACCTGTCAATGGCAGTGGATGACTCCAATTTTTTAGCCAGATGAGACTTCTTTACACATATATAAGAAGTGTGTTATTTCCTCTCAATTTTTATTTCCGGCGTATATTTTTGACAAATTACAAATTATCAACATTTCCTCCCCTTTTCTATACACACTGAAGCACACCAACCTTCAATATACATATTTTTCCCTCCTCGTTAATTACAATCTAAAACTCATCAAACTCAAAGCCTAGCTGCTCCCCTGCAGTCTCAGCCTCTGCCATCTTCCTAAACTTGTAAGCCACATAAATTGCAAACCCCATCATCACTGCAGCAGCAACTGCAGCATTTATCAACATCTGCCTCTTCTTCATCTTCATCCCAACCGTAAGCTCACCAGCGCTAACCTTTCCCTTCTCTTCCTCCACAACACCCTCTGGTTTCGCAGAATCAGGCTCCGGCTCACTCGGTTTCGGCATCTCCTGAGGCTCAGCAGGCTGCGTAGCAGGCGGTGGTGCAACATGGACAGGCTCAGCTTCAGTGATGAGTTTTGGGAGGGTGATGGTAAGGATACCATTTTCGAATTTGGCACGGATTTCGCTTGCATTGCAGTTGTCCGGCACGGGAATCTCTTTGCGGAAGCGGCGCCATCGGTTGCCATTGAGAGGGCGCTCGCCGCTGATGCTAAGTTTGCCGTAGTTATCGAGCTGAGCCCTCAGTTGCTCCTTCTTGAATCCTGCAACCATGTATACACGAAAAATATTCAATAAATTTCTGTAATGAAACAAGTGTGCATACTCACTCCATAAACTTATCATAAACTTATCGAGAGACTTGCCCGGAGTTCGAGAGAGACTGTGTCTGATTCTTCTCCTGATACCAGTTCAGACGAGGGGACGAAATCCTCGTAAGAGCGCGGGGCGTGGACTGTTGATCTGGGCAATGTATCCATGAAAGATGTTTTTCTTCCTTTTCCTGTTAGAATTGAGAATGCAGATTGCAGCTGGATGAGTGAAGAGGGAGACTGAGATGGAGTTTATATAGAAGCTTGTGCTCAGTTGTCTTAAGGGAAGGATTATTCCTTTTATTTGATTGGATGTGGTGGTCACCTCCTAGAGTCGGCAAAGAGCAAGGTTCTTTATTTGGTATGCACTCTTTTGATTCAAAAGAGTTGTGCTTCTCAATGCTTTTCTTCTTCCCTATGTCTTTTGGCTGTACAATAGAGCTACAAATTAATGGTTTTTAGTACCTGAATGTTGGTGAGATGATCAAAAGTTGAAGCCATGTGGGATTTGTTTGGCCTCTTATACACTGAATGAATAAACTGAACAAGGTTTTCTCATGCTTTTGTATTTAAGTATATATATTAGGCAATACTAATTTCATTTCATATCATTTATATCTAAAATTTTGAGTTTATTATACCACGTAGGTATTACACTTGGGTGCAATTTATCTTTTTTTTTTAGTAGTTGTAATTTATTATGTTGTGTTAATTGTCAAGTTATTATTATTATTATTTAGAAAAAAGATGTGTGGAAAATAAGCTTGGTTCTTTATGTAATATGTAAGAAGTATAATGGGTTAGATGCAGATTTTTATTTCACGTACTAATTTATTATTACTCTTTTAGTAAACCCAAATTTTCCTAGTTTAATTTTACTAGTCTTTGGCACATGCAAAAGCACGTGTTTGTAAAATCGAAAGTTTTAAGGGAAAAAAATTATTTGATAAGACCTAAAATGACAACAATTCATATTTATATGACATAAATTTAGTTTTGTATGTGGCACAGTTGCAAAATTGCAAGCAATTTTAGAGGTATAACACACTATGATATTTCTACTTTTTTGTTTAATAATCTAACACTATTGTTTCGGAAGGCTAATTTCCTACTCTATTTCTCTAAAATAGAAACTATCATCTTGAGGAACATTGTGAAATTAGATTCAAGAAATTTATTTATAAATTAAAAATCCTGAAATCGATCGGTGATATCGGTGGACACTGAATTTAAGAGAATTGCAAAATAATTAAAAAAATTTCAGAAAATCTAGGAAAATTCAAAATATTGAAAATTGATATTTAAAATTGAAACATGTCTAATCTAACTATCAGGAAAGTCAAATCAAGTAGAAAGAAAAGAGATCGGGTATAATACCAAATAATAATAAAAGAAAAATGGTTACGGGAAAAATAGAAAAATACGAGCGAAAAGTCAAGACACTTATCTGAGTATGTATTCCGAAAATGGGGTGTTACAATGTCACGTGTCCAAACATTCCGAAGCCGCTCTCCACCCCGAAGGCACTTCCATTCTGATGCCTATGATGGTTTCAGTCACCCTGGAGCTTCCCCACTTAGAGATTCCATATCCGTCATTTCACAACAACGACAATAGATCATTCTTGATTTATGCCTACAGTTACACAGCTCTATCATCCTCTACGTGCATAACATGTTAATGCCCTCCAGCTTGATAGTTATGAACCGAGACGGATTTCACTGCATGTAATCCCAATAATCAAGTAGACATCATCGCAACTGTTACAACAAACTAACACGTGAAGATTATGCGGTTGTGAGAATCACATTGTATCATCGCCTTCATACATGTAAGATGGACCTAACACATAAATCCCCTCTCTTCCAACGAGAGAAGGAGGCTAAACCCAATCCAAGAATCCCAGCACTTAGCATGGCATAGAGAACCCCTATAATCCTTGTACTTCATGAATTATAACGGATTTCCTCTCCTCCTCCCTGTGTTTTTCCCATATTGGGTTTTCACATAAAAAACTTGTGCCCTCTGTCTGTAAAATCACCTAGAGGGGGCGTGAATAGGTGATGGCTAATCTAATGGTCACTAAATGTGGAATTAAAAACTATTTAATGCAAACTAAAACTATTACACTAAACACCACGTATAACACAAGAGTGTAGCCGAATTTCCCGTGAAGGGCTCTGGACTAACTCCTCAAGATTCCTCTAAATAAGAGTTGAGGTACCGCGTTGGCTCTCTTGGTTGAATACAAGTGTTAGCAAACAAACCCCAAACATATATCAATTTAGCACAATAAGAATATCAAGCATGTAAAGATAAACACAATAGAAGCATGCAAGATATAAATAAGGAGATAGAGAGAGTGAGCAATCGCAAACACAAGGGATTTGTTTCGAGGTTCGAGCACCCTTGCTCTACATTCCCGCCTTCACACTTGAAGGATTTCCACTATAATCGATCCCACGGATCACTCGGTGCCGCAACACCTACAAGCCGAGTTCACACTTGAACTCCTTGGACTCTCTAGCCCGTACACACCGCAAGCCCACAAGCTCTTCGAGGCCGCACCTCAAACACCGAGTCCACACACTGTTGACACTTAAAAAAGACAAGATTCTCATTGGTCCGAACGATGTCTAAACTTGTTGACATTTACAAAAGACAAGGGACAGACGAACTGAAGACCAGTTTTCACCCACCTCCAAGGGACAAGGGAGCGGTTTGGACTCCACTGATCCAGCAAGCAGAGCAGTGAGCCCAGGACGTTTCTAAACAGACCTCAGCAGGTCTAAGATGCTAGCATTTAGCATTGCATTAGCCCAAGGAGATAGCCTCGTTTGAGAGGCTAGCATCATCTAGAGCATCGCCAGGAAGCTAACTGATAGCTTCGCCGAAAAGCCTCTTTTCGGACTTCGCTAAGGATTGCCTCTAGCTCCGCTATGAGCTTCAAAGCGGGCAGCTCCGCTATCAGCCTGCTATGGTCAACCTTTGACCAATCAAAATCTCCTGATAAGATCGGATTCAATCTAATCAAATCCAATCGGGATTCAAATATGGCAGGTGATTGCCGCAATCTCTTGACTCTCCTGAAACGAGTAAGAGGATCAAGGAGAATCTCCTAACAATATGGAAAGGATCAAAACAGATCAACCGACCTGCCAATCCTAGCCTCGCAGTAAGGCTACTTTTCAGATTTAAACAGATTTGATTCAATCTGTTTTCATATCTTCAAGGGACGGTTATACCCTTGCTCTCCCTATAAATAGCCCATCAAGGGTACCAAAAAAAAAAGAGAGGAGGGGGGCATACACGCAGACGGACGCAAGAGAGATCGATTGATAAAAAAAAAAAAGAGAGAGAAGACTCCACAAGCAGAGGCTTTTTCACGACGCACCGCGCGCTCTCGAATTCAGAGACTTTTTAGAGAATTGCTTTCTCTAATCAGGGTGTTGATACCCTAACGTCGTCCTTCCTCTCAAGGAATCTCCGGAACCAGGCGAGAAGGAATTCCTTATCGAAGGCGATTTTGAGAAGCAGCAAGAGGGTTCTACCAACCTTCTGTTCTCTGATTCCCGAACCAGGCGAGAGGGGAATCTCATCGCTCGCATCGTCAAAGGGACAAAGTGGTCGCGCGCTGACCAGACTCCTATCGGCACATTTTCCCAGAATCTCTGAGGAGATCTACTTGTAATCTTTTGAGAATACTTGTAATTTAGCTCCTCAAACTTTTATTTGTAAGTTTTCCCCCTTTGCAAACATAATGGAAAACAAGATGGCGACTCCGCTGGGGACTGTATTCTCCTCTGCTGAGAATCAAGTGTCGCAATGCGACGAACAGACCTTCGGGTCTATCTCTGAATTCAGAAAAGCCGGTGCAGCCAGATCTTCTCTGGCTAAATCTTCAAGCAAAGTCTCTGCGGAGACGGAAAAGGTTCTCTGCAAACCTGCCGCAGTTCTCTGGCGCAACAAGGAAACATGCCCGCAGCCCAGATCCTGCACTTTTGGGAACCTGGTTATCCAGATCGATCAAGGAAGATTTGAAGAAGTCCTCTCTGGGGGTGGCCTGACGCTTCGAGCACGGAAGCACAGGAAGGTCTTCACGACCAAGGTTTCAAATCAGAAACCAGAGGCAGAATCTTGCCAGCACCCCACAGCCCCGCTTGTGGCTATTCAGGTTCCTTGCGAACCTAGGCGTCCCCTGTCAAGGCTGATATGGAAGCCTAAACAGGAGTCTTCAACCAAAGCTCCCGGAGTAGTCATGCCGAGACTGCGCCTCTCCCGCGAAGAAAAGGGTAAGATGCCCATCTGCCCTGACGATGCTGCCAGCCATGAAGTCACGACGGCAATCATACCGTCACCTGAATCAAGGGCAGCAAAGCCTCCTGTTAGCCTCGCTCGCACAAGCGAAGCTATTGTACCACAACAAATTCACTGGGTTCGCGGCCGCAAGGCTAAGACCGCAGTGTTATCTGAGGTTGATCCCCTTCGCAGCAGAATAGCGGGCAAAGCACCACAGCGTGCTCCGCTCCCCAATTCATCAGGCACTAAGCTCGCACCTGTCGGCGAAGCTAGCGCCAAAGTACTATTCAGTACTAATCCCTTCTGTAGGGATAAGAAGAACGGAGCATCATCCCTTGTACGCTCCAGAAAGGCCTCTCCACGGGGTTGTTCAGGCTCTGTTGAGCCTAACCTGCGACAATTCTTGGCAAACAAGTGGGAATTGGAGTCTCTCCAAACCACTTCCCCTTGTTGTCAAAGAGGATGCCGACTTGTGACAATCCATTCAGCCCATTGTCGGCAATATCCAATCAAGGTGGCACCTCCGCACCGTCAATCGGTGTTTGACCGGTTGTCCGCACGTGCCATAAAGAAGCATCATGAAAGGAGCGCTTCACGAGGCCCAGCCTTCGCGTCCGTCAACATGACCGGAAGAGGACGAGAGCAACACAGGGAAGGTCATACATCTGATGATACCCCTTTCGGCTCCCCAGATCCAGATTATAGCCCGGGCTTAGGTGAAGTCTTGGTGCGCGAAGAAGGTATTTTCCGAAACACACCAGATCCAGGGTAGCGATACCCTATAATTATGAGCAGCCTTCTTCCTCAAAGGCCCTGATCTCGCCACAGTCCAGGCGATCACCCCAATCATCTGATGGAGAAGATGAAGACAGCGGGTATGCCTCTTCAGCAACAGTCAGTTTTGTGCGAACGGACAAAGCATCGGTTAATATGGCCGATAACGCCAATGACGATCTTCGTCAGCGTTTGGAAGCTCAGGAGCAGACCTCTAGAACTCAGCAAGAGGCCCTGGACAATATTCAACAGATGCTCGCTCAGCTCCTCAGCAACCGGAATGATGATACCGGGAGTAATCATGACGAGGAGGGACATCTCAGCAATGATCCGCCCAAGACGGAGAAATCTAAGGGAGGCTCTTCCCTGGATGCCGAAGTCCTTAAAGGCCTTCAAGCTCAAATCGCATCCCTAGCTCAGAGGGATGAATTAAAGAAGGTAGGGGCAGTCCGTCCTTATCCGCTGGAGTGGGACTCGGTGCCATATCCGCCAAAGTTCAAACCACCAACCTTGCATACGTATGATGGTAAGAGCTCGCCCAATCAGCACATCTACTATTTCCGGTCCCAGACCGGTAATGTTCTAAGCAACGACGCCATCTTGGCTAGGTTGTTCATCGGCACCTTGAAAGGGGTGGCATTCGACTGGTTCCGAAGCCTTCCTCAGGGCTCTATCAACTCCTGGGTCGACCTGGAAACTCGGTTCCTCTCTCGCTTCTATGAGGATGACACCGAAGTAACCATGGACAAGCTCCTTTCCACTGTGCAGAGGAAAGGCGAATCTGTCCGTGAATACATTGAGCGGTTCAGAAATCTATCTCTGATGTGCCCAGCAGGGATGCCATTACCTATGCTCTTACAGACATGCAAGCACAACTTCTTGGATCAAGTAGAAGTCCGCATGGGGGCTGTCAAAGCCCATACTTGGAAGGAATTGGTCGAACAAGCTGAGATAGCCGAGAAATCGGCTAAGAAGTTCGAGCCATCCGCCCCTAGAAGCAAATGGGGCGCGAACAACAAAGGGCGTAGCGATCTCCCGCAGTCTTCCCAAGCTAAAGGGAAGGAAATTATGTCCGTCGAGCTGACCGGGGACATGCAGTCAAAGGCCAAGAAGAGCGGCGTCAACAGCCAAGAGCCCAAGTTTCCTCCGAAGCAGTACTCCTTCAGAGATGATCAGGTGGTCACGATATTCCATCTGCTCCACAAAGGGAACAAAATGAAGCTACCGGATGCTCGGCGTCCCAATGAGATAGGGCGTACAAACGACCCTAAATACTGCCTCTACCACAGGATGATCCACCATCCTACTGACAAGTGCTATGTTCTCAAGGATAGAATTCAAGCTTTGATCGACGCCGGAGTCCTCACATTGAAGACGGAACAGAAGAAAGTCACTGCCAATATGGTGACTCTTGAGTTCGGCACTGCTCAGAAGGTCACAATTCCCGACGGGACCTATCCAGCCCCCACACCACGGTTGGAAGTCAAGCATTCTTCAACCATAGCTAAAGATGACAAGGGTCTCGTCCCCTTGACATTGGAGACAGGGGAAGTTATGTGGATACACCCTGACCTCGTCCAAGACGTACAGCGGACGTCGAAGGACTCCAGCAAAAAGGCAAGTCCTGCAATGTCATCTTTGTCCTGCCAGATGATGGTAATCTTACTTCGGCTTCCCTCAGTGATTCAGAAGAAGAGAAGCATGCCTGTACAGCGCAGGCAGATGCACCTCAACAGACAGGCACCCGGTCTGAAAAGTCATACTTAAGGCAGTATGACAAGTCTACTGACGAGATACAACAGCAAACGACGTCAGTACCAATGCCGACATCCGCTCCAGTTCTGACCAAAGGGAAAGAGAAGCCTAAGGAAGTGCGGTTCGACCATGTGTTGAAGAAACCGCCAGGCCAAGGGTTAGCCACGCCCTTTCGCTTTGATATATTGGCCCACTTAGCCAATATCCCGGCTCGTATCACAATACACGAGCTCCTTCGTCTCTCTAAAGAGACAAGAGAGGCACTCAGAGATGCGCTGGCCAACTCGGAGTCCTTTCTGACATGCATGCCTAAGGTTCCTGGTGATGAGATGCGGCCTTCCTGCTCAGAGTGCCATCACGCACAATCCAAGGTGCCTGCTATTACCTTTACGGCGGAAGATATGCTTCTCAAAGACAACAAGCATGATCGACCTCTGTACTATACCGGATATATCGGTTCAACATGCATTGAAAGAGTACAAGTAGATCCGGGGTCTGCACTCAGCATCATCCCCAAAAGGCTCCTCTATTTCCTCGGCATACCATTGTACAGGTTGTCCGCAACCACCACTACAATATATGGTTTCAACGCCAGGAGCAGCCATCCGCTTGGAAAGATTCGGCTCCGCTGCAGAATCGGAAGCTTGAAGTCAGAAGTGACGTGCTATGTCATTGATGCTGACACATCATACAACCTGCTACTGGGACGACCATGGATCCATGCCAACTGGATCGTTCCTTCCACTCTCCATCAGTGCTTCAAGTATGTTGAGGATGATGCGACAGTACGAACTGTCTTCGCTGAGAAGCAACCCTTCAAGGGGGTGAAAACTACTTCACTGATGCTCTCCTATATCAAGAGGCTAGTGGAACGCCGGGAGAAACATTGCCAGACGATGATGAAAGTGGCAATGAGGCGGATTCGGAATCCGAAACGGGCATGCCAGCCATTCTGATTGGCGAGCCAATTGTAGCATGCTTTAATGATCCCCGATGTAAGATCCCTCCGGAGGAGGAAGGCAAATGGATAATTAATGATAATATTTCTTTTGATTATCCTGCGAGCATCGAGTCGATTAAATCCATGATGGATGGCTCTCTTCATATGCCCGTACATGAGCCGAGTGTGGCTAGCATATCCGTGGAAGCCGTAGAAGGGGCCACGCTGGTAGTCCCTCCATTCAAGCAAGGTCAGGCGCCGATAATCTTCGGCAGAGCCCGGCCAGGGAGATTCTCAACCACAGACTCAAGCTCAGAGTCGGATGCTCCACAGTTCTTTCATTACGCGCCATCAGCACGCCATATTATGAAGAAGATGGGTTACAACCTGAAGTAGGGAGCGGGCCTAAACTTCGGAAAAGGAAGACGCGGCCTGATGCGTAACTCCGTCCCAAGAGGGAAACCTGCAAATTACTATGATAGTACACGCAGGGGGTTAGGGTATGTCACACCCACATCATCAACAACAGTTCAGGTCAAAGGCGATGGATCGATCCCATCACAGTCGGCTTCATCCTCCGAATGGGATTCTGATGTCAGCATAGGAGGGATATTCGAAAGCCTCATGACTTCAAGCAGTCAGTTGGAACCCGCAGAGGTTGCCGATGAGGAATCATGGGCCCAGCAATTGAGCCTTCAATGGGAAAAGCGGTTTGAGCTGTGCGAGCCACCTACCGAAGACAAGGTGATCCAGGTCAACTTGGTAGTCAAGATCATCCCAAACCGATTTTCATAAGTGAAAGCCTATCACTTATCGAAAAGAAAGAATTGATAATGCTCGTAAAAGAGTATATAGATGTCTTCGCCTGGAGCTATGAAGACATGCCTGGACTTGATCCACAGGTCGCTATGCACCGTCTAAACATCAAGCCCGACGTTAAGCCAGTCAAGCAGCAACAACGTCGGTTCCACCCAAACATCATGGAGGCTATTGAAGCCGAATTTCATAAGCTCATTGCTTGTGGCTTCATCCGGGAGGAACAACATCCAGATTGGGTGGCTAACATAGTCCCCGTCCTCAAGAAGAATGGGAAAATACGGATCTGCATCGACTACCGTGATCTCAATACGGCCTGTTCCAAAGATGAATTCCCACTGCCGATCACTGATGTCATGATCGACAACACATGCGGGTTCGAAAGGATGTCTTTCATGGACGGCTTCTCAGGGTACAATCAGATCAAGATGTATCCTGATGACGAGAAGCATACTTCTTTCCGAACGCCATTGGGGGTATACTGCTACACTGTAATGCCCTTCGGACTGAAGAACGCCGGAGCAACCTACCAGCGGGCGATGAGCATGATCTTCCGCGACCATCTCCGAAAGACGGTGGAATGCTATGTTGACGACATTGCCGTCAAAAGCCGCAGCAAAGATGAACATCTTCGCGATCTGAGAACGATGTTCGACATAATGCGGGCTCATCAGCTGAAAATGAACCCGACAAAATCCTTCTTGGGAGTGTCCAGCGGCAAATTCCTTGGGTTCATTGTCACATCAAAAGGGATCCACCTGGACCCAGACAAAGTCAAAGCCATACAGGACATGCATCCACCGAGGAACCTCAAAGAGCTCCGAGGCTTGCAAGGCAGATTAGCCTACATCAGAAGATTCATAGCAAATCTTTCGGGCCGTTGTCAGCCCTTTACCCGTCTCATGAAAAAGGGTACTGCCTTCATATGGGACCAAGCCTGTCAAGAAGCTTATGAAGACATTAAGAGGTATCTCACAAAACCTCCGGTCTTAGTGGCCCCTACATCAGGGAAACCATTCTTGCTTTATGTAAAAGCTCTGGACTATTCCCTCGGTGCCCTCCTCGCTCAGAAGGACGACAATGGCCATGAGCAGGCCATTTATTATCTGAGCAGGACTCTCATAGGAGCGGAATCTCGCTACAATCCTATTGAGAAAGAGTGTTTAGCTCTCGTCTTCGCTGTCCAGAAGACACGACATTATTTGGTTGGCCAAACCATACATGTCATCTCCAGGGTGAACCCTTTACGTCTTCTCATGACGAAGCCAGGGTCGCTGAATTCAAGGTTGGCTAAATGGGCACTTCTGTTGTCTCAATACGACATGACCTTTACTCCTCAGAAGGCAGTTAAAGGCCAGGCCCTTGCAGAGTTCTTAGCTGCTCATCCAGTTCCAGAACATTCAAAACTTCACAAAGACATCCCTGATGAAGTCTTCGAGTCTAATGCAACCTCAGCAGAGGAAGTGTGGCAGATGTTCTTCGACGGAGCATCGCGGATGGGCCACAAAGGGAAGATTATTGCCGGAGTGGGGGTTGTGTTCATCTCCCCACAGGATCATATCCTTCCCAGAGCATTCTCCTTGACAGAATCATGCTCTAATAATGTAGCGGAATATAATGCTCTGCTCATTAGCCTCCAGCTCGCCCGGGGAATGGGGGTACGCTACCTCGAAGCTTACGGCGATTCAAAGCTGGTCATCAGTCAAGTCAAAGGCCAATATGAAGTCCGCCATGAGGACTTGGTGCCTTATTATCATACAGCCATCGAATTGGCTAGCTTATTTGAAGGCTTCTACATCGGGCATGTGTCCCGACCCAAAATACCAAGGCGGATGCTCTCGCTGCATTAGCGACAACGCTAGCCTTACCGGCCGACACCGAGTATCACCTCACAGTCGCAACCCGGCATCTCGTATGTTCCAAGCATATGCTAAGGATCCAAGAGGTCCATAATACCTCCGTGGGTCTTGAGCCGAGGGATTGGCGCTTCCCTCTCATTGACTACGCTCTGCACAGTCTGCTTCCAGACGATCCCAAAGAAGCGGCGTCCATCAGACGAAGGTCGCTCCGTTTCCACTATGATCCTACTTCGAAGACACTCTACCGTCGTTCATATGACGGTGTCCTCCTCCGTTGTCTCTCTCATTCAGAGGCACAGGAAGTGCTTAAAGAAGCACATGATGGCATTTGCGGAGCTCACCAGCCGGGTCCAAAGCTTAAAGACAGGCTGCACAGACTTGGGTACTACTGGCCGACCATGATGGCCGATGCCACCCAATATGCACGAAGGTGCAAGGCGTGCCAGGTCCATGCAGACTTCATACACCAACCTTCGGAATTGCTCCACCCTACTGCTACTTCATGGCCATTTGAAGCATGGGGAATCGATGTCGTAGGGCCAATCAGTCCCTCTTCAGCAAAAGGTCACCGGTTTATCCAGGCAATAACCGATTACTTCTCAAAATGGGCAGAGGCCACACCGTTGGCCGAAGTTAAAACCTCCAATCTGGTTACCTTCATCAAACACCATGTCATCCATCGATTTGGTGTACCCAGACGGATCATCCATGACAATGGTCCCCAATTCGTAAGCCAAGGGTTCTATCGGTTCTGCGATAAATACCGAATTCAGAATGTGGCTTCAACCGCCTACAATCCTGCCGCCAACGGCTTGGCAGAGGCATTTAACAAGACAATCATCAAGCTGCTCAAGAAGTTTGTCTCCTCGAACAAGCGAGATTGGGACGAAAAGCTCGGTGAATGCCTTTGGGCCTACCGGACTACGGTTCGGACACCGACAGGCAATACGCCTTTCTCCCTGGTATATGGGTGCGAAGCGGTCATCCCATTAGAAATCCAGGTGCCATCATTGCGGGTAGCCTTGACTACTAAGATGACATCAGAAGACAATGATCGCTTGAGTCTTCAAGAGCTCGAAGCCCTGGACGAGAAGCGGCTGCAAGCTCAGCAACACATCGAGCTATATCAGGCTCGGATGTCAAAAGCCTTCAATAAGAAGGTTAAGCAAAGAATCTTCCAGAAAGGAGATTTGGTCTTAGCCGTCAGACGACCGATGATTATGACGCACAAGACCAAAGGCAAATTTCAACCTAAATGGGAAGGACCGTTTGTGATAGAGACAGTCTATTCAAACGGAGCATACCGCCTTACAACTGCAGATGGCGACCTCCTCATGATGCCGATCAATGGCAAATTCTTAAAGAAGTATTATCCTTAATCAAGGATCTTGCTCTCGATCATGTTAACATTACACCTCTGATCGAGACCCGCGCGTCCGAAATACGCACAAAGAGAGCCTCTCTCTTTCTCCAAGCATATCAAACCTGTTGGTAGCTGGGGTTTGCTTAAAATCCCAAGGGACCTGCTCCCACTTGATTCCCTCTCCAGAGTCACTTACCAATTCTCATCCATAGAATGGTAAGGCCATATATTCCGCTGTTACGTTAACATTAAACCTATGACAGCAGTCCCCTCATTTCTCCTCATGAGAGCGAGACCTCCAAAGTCACTTACCAATTCTCATCCATAGAATGGTAGGACCATACATATTCCGCTGTTATGTTAACATTAAACCTATGACAGTGATTCTCTCGTTTCTCCCCGCGAAAACGAGACTTTTCCCAAACTCCATTGCAATTTTGAGCTTAGTGGCGTCTCAATTGATTACGTCATTGCGACCTCTGAACCAGCAGACAGCTAAGTCTCAATCCCGAGTCCTGTTGACATTTACAAAAGACAGGTCTCGATACTCGTTGACATTTACAAAAGACGAGTATCACCTATTTTGAGCTTGGTGGCTTCTCAACCAGTTACGTCATTGCGACCTCTGAACCGGCAGATAGCCAAGTCTCATCTACCATTGAGCTTAGTGGCGTTTCAATTGGTTACGTCATTGCGACCTCTGAACCAGCAGACAGCTAAGTCTCAATCTCGAGTCCTGTTGACATTTACAAAAGACAGGTCTCGATACTCGTTGACATTTACAAAAGACGAGTATCACCTATTTCGAAGCTTGGTGGCTTCTCAACCAGTTACGTCATTGCGACCTCTGAACTGGCAGATAGCCAAGTTTCATATATCATTGAGCTTAGTGGCGTCTCAATTGGTTACGTCATCGCGACCTCTGAACCAGCAGACAGCTAAGTCTTAATCTCGATGCTTGCTGACATTTACAAAAGGCAAGTATCTCCCCTTTTAGCCCCGCAAAGGGCTGACCTCGAGAACTGACAACATCTCAATTGGTTATGTCATTGTGACCTCTGAACCAACAGACAGTCATGTCTCATTATCCAAACAGCAGACGACAAAAGAAAGAATTTTTATTAAATTCCAAAAGGGATGGGATACTTGGAGGAGCCTATAGGCGTACATGATAAGATCGGATCCGATCTCCGAGCGAAGCTAGCCTCGTCCTCCTGTCATCAGCAGCCTGGGCCAGCGCCTGTGATCTTAGCTCAGCCTCATCGAAGTCCACCGCCTGAGCCAGACGAGCCTCGACCTCCGCCAAAGTCGCCCTCTGTGATGACTTCCGCTCCGCCAGTTCCTCACTTCGAGCCCTGAGCTGCTTAAGCCGCGCAGACTCTTCATGACGCATCTGTGTAGCCTTGGATAAGAGGAGATTTGCCTTCCGGATCATCTCTTCAGCCCTCTTAACCTTATCTTCAGCATCAAGAAGAGCACTGTTAGAAGCGTCAATTGCACTCCCAACCTCTGCTTCCTCTGTCTCCAAGGACCTCAAGTCAGAGGAGATAGCCTCAGCAGCCCCTTGAGCGGCGAGCTGAGCCTCGCGCCTCTGGGCGACAAGACGTGTGAGCCGTTCATCAGCCAAAGACGCTGCGTCGGAACGATGGAAATGGCGCCATTCCTCCACGTCCTTCTCAAGGTCATCTACCAGGAGCTCTAGAGCAGCAGCTTGATGGTACCCCTCAAAGTCCCGGATACACTCAATACCACGGGAGAGGACCATCTTCAGCTTTGAAAATGGCACAGGCGAGCCCTTCAAAACTAGACCGATAGTCTGCTCCAAACTGTTATAGAAGCTGTCGACCAGATTACCGATGAAGTCATTCTCAGCTTCATCAACCCTTGAGACAACCTCGGAGCAATCTACCAACCCAGTCGACACCGCCGCAGAAGAAGAAGCGGGAACATTGACAGCAGCAGGGCAAGCCAAAGGTGACCTCGGCGGAGTCCTCAGCGACACCAGCACGCCAGCCACCGTGGAGGAAGGACTGGCAACCACCTCCTGAACAGAAGGCTCGACAATCAAAGTCGGGGAACTAGGGTCCGCGATCACCCTCAGCCCCGCACTGGGCAAAATTGCCGGCACCTCACTCGGTGATGTGATTGGGGGTGAGGATACCTCCGGGACTGCCGTCTCCACAACCCCCGACCTCTCAGTTGTCATGGGCTGATAAGAGGGGAGGTCGCCATACAGCGCGTCCAACACAGCAGCATCCGCCGCGGTCGAAGCACTCGACTCGCCCTCTAACCTCTTAGGAGGGCCCTCCGCTTCCTTCGAAGCCGACGCATCTTGAGGCCGAACACCTGCAACAAAGCCATGGTCAAAAAAGCGGATGCAGTAAACAAGAGGAGATCAAAAGGTCATCATTTTACCAAAGGCTGATGTTACTTCGTCAGCCTCATCAGTCTCTAGGGGTTCCATCGCGAAGTTCTTGCCAGAATCAACGCGGATAGCCGACCTGCTCGCCGATTCCTCCGCAGACCACACCGGTAGAGCTGGATGTCATAGGACTTCCTTTAGAAGTCCCAGCGCCCGACGGGCCAATGTCGGCCGCATCACCTCCAGATTCCTTCGGGCGAGTAAAGGAACCAGCAACAGCTCCATAAGCAAATAGAGGATCATACTGGTCCCCTTGCTCCCCTTGCTCCTCAGCTCCTGCAACAAAAGTAAATGATGAGTTATTTAAAGTGCGCTGAAGGCATATTAGATGGGGGCCAATCTTACCAGTAGTCGGTTCAGCAACCGACGGCTCAGCCACTAATGGAGCAGCAGAAGGAGGCGCAGCAGAGAGCTCACCCTCTACCACGATGGTAGGAGTCTGGCGACGGGGCCTCTTCGCCGACGACTTCCTACGCGATCCACTCCCACGCTTCCTTTTGAAGTGGACATCAGAGTCCTCTTCTTCCACTTCCTCCACATGTTGTGAGGGAGCTGTCCCCACTACACCAGACCCGGCTTCACGAATATCAGCTTCGTGGGCATCAGCCCTTGTCTCTGCCTCGAAATAAGGGCTCCCCGCATCAGAAGCCCCGCTGTCATCTACAGCGATGAACTCCTCTATGCCAGGAACACGAACTCGTTTGCCCTCCATCTTATCAGAAGCCTTCTGCCTCATCCGATGAGAAATTAACTTCACACCCGAACGGTTGGCATTAAACCTAGCAGGTGTGGAGTTCGAAGCCGCATACCATTGGCAGAAACACAGGGTCGTCCAAAGGCTGGGATCCCTCGGCGGCGTGCGTAGCCACGCTCCAGTGTCATCCGCGGTAAAAAAACCGCCAAGCACGAGCCCCATCAATGAGGCTCCCCATGAAAGCCAGGTCCGGATTGGGGTTGCCCACATACAACCGATCATACCCAAATTGGCGGGCAAATCGGCTCGGGACGTAGGGCTCCAGGTAGCAGGTATCCCCACTCCTGTACAGCAAATGCGAGGGCCGGATACAGACCAGCCACTCGAAAACACCCCGACTCATGGGAGACCGACCTGACTCCACATCATGGAATTCCTCGTTGTATCCTGCACCTCGCAGGCGAGGAAAACAACGGAACAGGCTATAAGCGTCATAACGACGCACTAACTTACGGGCCTCGGCCACATAAGTTTTCTGCCACGAACGGCCTTCAAAGCGACGGAGAAGCGCCGTTTGAACACCCTGCGGAGGGTCTTCCCCAGCTCCAATTAAACTGGGGCAGTGCATGGCGAACCACGCCATCAAGTAGGTGTACGGTAAACCTACCCTAGGATTGGGTCCATTACAAGGCAGGACGGCACCCTTCCCCCGCCTTGACGCCATTGGCCTGCAGAAAGCCTCCGTCAATGCACGAAGGCCCCTCTGAATACAACACACCATGGCCGGGAGAAGACCCAGACGGTGGCCATGAACCAAGCGGACGGCAGGCAGCAGCACAGTCGGATGGACGATGTCACCCGAAGAAGAAGGCACGACACATTTCTTTAACCAGATGGTTAAGAAGCCGGCCAGCAACGCCTTGCGAGACATAGGCCGACGGGCCTGATGGTGAAAGCTCCGAAGAACATCACCCTTCCTGAGAGGACCATCATCTTCTGCCACGACGATGTCCTTTTCAGCATGCAACTCCATCCTTGCCAAGATGTCTTCTTCAGCAACTCCGCAATGAACTGCCTCAGGTGCACTAGTCATATCCGGGAACAAGTAGTTCCCCCAGCTCTTCAAGCTCTTCGAGCTACCTTTGCCACCGATGTGGATGCTGGAGCAAATGTGCAAATGGCACATCAATTCCCGGTATGTCTCGAGCAGAGCAGGCTCCTGCTTCTCCAGAATAGCCAGCTCCGCCTCACAGGGAAAGTACTCTTCATATGGAAGAGACCCGAAGGGCAAAGCAGAGATCTCCCGCATCTCGTGCAGGGCCATACCCAACTCACCAACTGGGGTGAAGAAAGTCCCCGAGGCCGGGCAATACAACTCAAGGATGGCGTAGAAGCACGCCACCTTCATCTCGATGCCGTAGCAGGTCGCCCTGACGGCCTCATGGAGGTTTAACCTCTCTAAGTCCCCCTCAAAATGGGTGAGGATATAGTTGGTCAACTCCGCCCACCACGATCTAGGAGGGTGGACCCAACCGGGAGTCCTGAAATCGGTGGCGGGGTAGTTCCCGTCAACTTCGCAGAACTGATTGCCAAATGTCGGCGCCGCAGCTGGGTTCTCTCCTACTGGAAGGTCCCGCGATACCTTCCCAGGGTATAGCCCCATTATGCTACGAGGATGGCCCGCCCTCGAGTAGCCGGACTGGAATGTCAACCTCCCGACACTTACAGACTTGGCGTTTAGGCTCACGCCCCACGCCATCTTCCGAGCCTGAGTCGCGCTCGCAAAGGAAGACAAAGCAAAATACCGCTTAGAGGACGGGAGATAGAATCTCTCGCCGTCCAACTGGAAGATCCATTGGCCTTCACCGGCCTGCAGCTGGCGATCGGGATCTGGTGCAGCATCCCCGAACATGAAGTCAGGCTTTCTATAAGCCTGACGGTCGATATCTTCAAGTGGAGCCGTAGTCAAGATGCTCCGCATGGCCTGCGGACGACCCTCCTGGATGAGCGTATCCCGTACAAGGGAGCTCGGCTCACTGAACAATGAAGCCTGCCCATAGAACTGCAAGCTGATGCTTCCGCCTGCTCGACTGGCTACACCGAACAGACTGTTCTGAAGGCCGGAGGCGTAATGTACTGCAAAAACAGAAATGAGCTATGATTAGTTCACCAATCAAGTGGATGCGAAAGCATAAAAATTCACTAAGGCATAGCCTCGCCCAGCAAGCAGGGCCTGCAAGGCGATAGCTTTGAAAAAGCTTCACTTCATGGATAAGTATGCATCTTTGCAGAAAATATCCAAAGCGCCAGCTTCAAGCAGGAAGTGACATAGCCCTAAGGGCTGACGTCATCAAAGGGGCATTATGGTCAAAAGTCATTATGACTGGAGGACTTATTCAAGTCCTTTTCCTCAAACAGTACGGAGATGGCCCAAGTTATGGCTTCATGCGAAAGCCCAAAGAAGAACTGTTCAGTTCTTACCTCCCTGGTGCAAGCAAAATAGGGAAGTTGAAGGGAAACGAGTTCCCTGATAAGGACAGATCATATTTGATCGTCCTAATGGCCGAGTATCGGCTCCAAAGGATGGAGACCACTCTCTAATCAGATCGGAAAGTTCCTTACCAGCGACAGGTCGCTCGATGACCGGAGGAGGAACGCCCTCCGCCGCAGAAGTCGCCACTTCTTTTCCCGCTCGTCTCTTGGGCGCCATTGAAGAGCTGCTAGAGTCCTCAAAGATCTCTGAATGAAAGGGAAGAAGAAGAGGAAGAGATAGAAAGTTCTCTGAAAAAAGAGAGACCTTTCCATATTCAGCCCGATCAGGCTTTTATAGGCCAATCAGCGCCTGAAATGAGGCCTCGAAAAAAGGCCCATGCCGCCGTTTCGAATTAATTCGAAACAGCGCCCGAAGCGCCTTCCCGAGAAGCGCCGGTTCAACTCTACTAAGAGTTAACTTCGCACTAGTGCAAAAGTGCGGACTTCGCACAATCCTTCAAGGCCTTCGCTGAAAGGCCTACCTTAGCCCTCTAAAAAAAAAAAAAAAAGAGCGTGCTGCTCGCGCTGACATGCCAGTCTCGCGAAGATCATTCGAAGGAAGGACTATGTCCTTAGCTCCGCACACAGTTTATCCCAGCTATGGCCAAACTCTCAGTGAAAGTAAACAAAAATCAGATGATCAGACGATGAACTTTCATTGATTCAAAAGCAAGGGTACATTTGATATTACATCAAAGCTGTGTTTCATATAACACACCGAGTTGCCTAACAAGGTCATTTGCATAAAAGGCATACAAGCGGTTTTATCTGCTCCCAGGCCAGATCAACGGGACAGGAAGGGCCCTCCTCCTGCATAAGGCCGTAACCAGTGGTGCCGCAAGGACACGGTCATTTTTCTCCACAAAATGGCAGATCTTGCCAGGCCATTTTTTGAAGCCTGGCAATAAAAAAAAACCTATCGCCGCCAACATGATAGATCACGTATAATGGGAATCGGCAGTGATACCAGTGATCTAACAGGCGCGATGCCCACTTTCTCGAAGTGGATCGCCATCAAAGGCCACCAAAGTTGAAAGTCGGCAATGATGCCGGCGATCCCACAGGCGACGCCCATCATCTTGAAGCGGATCCTCTCCGATAAAGGCGGCGGCCAGCCTCACCTCAGAACGAATCATCTCGGATAAGAGGCTGCCCAGCCCCCGGGACGCGCATTCGCTGCCCCGAATTGTTCCTCCTGCTTAAAAGTAAAGCTTCAACCGGGGAAGCATAAGGCGATTTCATGGTTTCTTTCATCAAGTGACCAGACTGGCAAGCATAGCTCACTGCAAGGCAAATTGGAGCAAGTTAATAGTTAAGCACAGAAAAAGATGCAAAGATATTAAGTCAGATTCTTGGGCGGCAAAGCGATCCGACTTCAGCAGAGGACAAGCTCCGCCTGCACACCAACTAATGGACTAGCTCAGCAAACGCCAAGTCCTAGCCTCACCTCTATGGCAAAGTCAGATACAGTCTCAACATTCACCAATATGGCAAGACTGGCTCAACCTTTGAAGAGACCAAGTCCTAAGTTCTGCCTGTGTAGCGGACTTAACATACAGTGATCTTTCTCTGATCAAATCAAGATGATAGCTTCACAGGAAGCTATGCTAAAATCTTTCTCTGCAGATCAGCCAAGTGCAAGATGAAGATCGAGGGAAGTTAATCCCTAAAGCAGCTGTCAAAGCTAAACTAAGGGAGATGAATTCCCTAAAATCGGTGAAGTCGTTGAACGATCAAGACTTACTGGTCCTTGGCCGGTTAAACAACCAGAGTGGGTTTTTCCACTAATTCAGAGACCTGAGTATCTCTCTCAACCAAGAGAAGAGAAGAAGAAAGGCAAGGCACTTCTCTTCAGAGGACCTCGAGTGTCCTATTTATAGGCCCCATGGCCTGAGCGCAACCACCTCAAGCGTGGAAGCACGAGCGCATTCAAGGCATTTATTGCGCCTTGATGGAAGGGACGGTTTTCCCTTGGAACCGTGCAAAGGGAGAAAACGTCTCCCTCATGAAAGGCACTTATGGCGCCTTGAAGAAAAGGAATATCCTCCCTTGGAAACGTGCAAATCGGAGAACATCTCTCTCGATTGGCGCGAAAGAAGGAATGATCCTCCTCGTAACCGCCCCACGGTAGTTGGCTTTGAAAAGGCAACAGGAGTTCCAAAGCAAACTTATTTCTTGGAAGCCCAGATGCGGAGATATCCCGACGCGAAGCTACTCGCGAACCAGTGCAATTGTTCGGCGAATTCATCCCAAAGCAGGATTGAAGGCGAAGCTGAACTCAACCATCATGGCGACATTCATACTCCACACCACCATCACAGCAGTTCAAAGTATTTCGAAGTCTGGGCTATTGCAGACTCTCGAAAACTTTGAAGGGGTCTTGTTAACACTTAAAAAAGACAAGATTCTCATTGGTCCGAACGATGTCTAAACTTGTTGACATTTACAAAAGACAAGGGACAGACGAGCTGAAGACCAGTTTTCACCCACCTCCAAGGGACAAGGGAGCGGTTTGGACTCCACTGATCCAGCAAGCAGAGCAGTGAGCCCAGGACGTTTCTAAACAGACCTCAGCAGGTCTAAGATGCTAGCATTTAGCATTGCATTAGCCCAAGGAGATAGCCTCGTTTGAGAGGCTAGCATCATCTAGAGCATCGCCAGGAAGCTAACTGATAGCTTCGCCGAAAAGCCTCTTTTCGGACTTCGCTAAGGATTGCCTCTAGCTCCGCTATGAGCTTCAAAGCGGGCAGCTCCGCTATCAGCCTGCTATGGTCAACCTTTGACCAATCAAAATCTCCTGATGAGATCGGATTCAATCTAATCAAATCCAATCGGGATTCAAATATGGCAGGTGATTGCCGCAATCTCTTGACTCTCCTGAAACGAGTAAGAGGATCAAGGAGAATCTCCTAACAATATGGAAAGGATCAAAACAGATCAACCGACCTGCCAATCCTAGCCTCGCAGTAAGGCTACTTTCCAGATTTAAACAGATTTGATTCAATCTGTTTCCATATCTTCAAGGGACGGTTATACCCTTGCTCTCCCTATAAATAGCCCATCGAGGGTACAAAAAAAAGAGAGGAGGGGGGCATACACGCAGACGGACGCAAGAGAGATCGATCGATAAAAAAAAAAAGAGAGAGAAGACTCCACAAGCAGAGGCTTTTTCACGACGCACCGCGCGCTCTCGAATTCAGAGACTTTTTAGAGAATTGCTTTCTCTAATCAGGGTGTTGATACCCTAACGTCGTCCTTCCTCTCAAGGAATCTCCGGAACCAGGCGAGAAGGAATTCCTTATCGAAGGCGATTTTGAGAAGCAGCAAGAGGGTTCTACCAACCTTCTGTTCTCTGATTCCCCGAACCAGGCGAGAGGGGAATCTCATCGCTCGCATCGTCAAAGGGACAAAGTGGTCGCGCGCTGACCAGACTCCTATCGGCACATTTTCCCAGAATCTCTGAGGAGATCTACTTGTAATCTTTTGAGAATACTTGTAATTTAGCTCCTCAAACTTTTATTTGTAAGTTTTCCCCCTTTGCAAACATAATGGAAAACACACACGAACTTGAAACAACCGCGAACGCACTCGTCCGCCTCCTCAAAGCAAATGAAGAAACTTTGGTGATCACAACTCTTGATCACCTAAAATCCTCTCACAAACAAATCCCTATGGGTAGATATAGCAATGGATGGCTCAAGTGTTGTGTGAGAAAAACAAGGATGGAAATGGTGGAGGAAAACTCAAGAAAATCTCTTTTAACACTCTTGATAAAACTCCCCTTTTGATTGAAAGTATTAGCTCTCAATTTAGTGGAGAAAACTCTTTTAATGAAGTAGGAAAAACTAGCTCAAAAACCCACTAAAAAATCTGAGAGAAAACAGCCCCCAAATGCCCCAATTTATAGAGCTAGATAAACTAGCCGTTGGGAGCCAGATGGCCTGACGGTCGACCGCCCGGTCGACCGCCAACGGTCATTTTTCTGACCGTTGGGGCAGCGGTCGACCGGACGGTCGACCGAGGCTCTAGAACAGAGAGCAGACTCTCTGTCCGATCGACCGACCCGGTCGACCGGGGCTTTCCAGAGAGCAGAGCTCTCTGGACGGTCGACCATCCCGGTCGACCGGCTCTCCAGCCAGACTGGCGTGCACGTCTGTGCACGTCGGTCGACCAGTCGGTCGACCGACTTCATGCTTCGGTTGACCGTCCCGGTCGACCGACTAAAGCCAGGTCAGGATTTTAGGGAAAGAAAACTTGGTCATTTTGGCTCAATTAAAATCCTATAAAATTATGAAAAATCTACAAAAATAGTTTTACCAATATACTTTGATAAACAAACATGCTTGCACAAAATTAAGACATGTTACAAATAATTTGGACTATTTTTGTAACTTGGAATTTTGACTAAAAACGAAAACTGTATTTTTTCAAAACTTATTTTTCCAAACTTCTCCAAATACAAAAATAAGATATTTAAACAACTTTTAAAGCATAGTGTGTATGGATATGATCCGCTACACAAACATAGTGAAATATCTATGTTTTTGACATTAAGCACTAAACATGGTTTTGGTTAAAACATATAAACTTTGAATACCAAAAACCAAACCGGTATTTTTCAAAAAGAAAACTCTTTTGTATTTTTTCAAAATAAAAATTCTTTTATGAAAACATATCTAAATCAAGAGTGTGTTGCATGGTATACTTGAGCAATCCACCAACTATTCTATCCTTTACATTTTATCTAAAAATAAATCTTATAAAAACAAACCTAGACACAAGTCTTCATCTTCTTGAAGTCTTCACTTGAAGTCTTCTCATCTTCTTGACTTGGTCCAAACACGATCCAACGAGCTCGACTCCTCTTGAGTACTTGATATGGTCTTGATGCATAGGCTCGTGAATCAAACCCTGCTAGCTCCAAAACTTGACTTTAAATCCTTTATTAAAGCTGCACACCTACTAAGATCTTGATCATGAATCTGAGACTAAATAAACACAAGATCATTAGTAGTATAACTACATGAGTTGATCATCATCAAAACTAGAGTGATGGGCCATTGGGCCAACAATCTCCCCCTTTTGATGATGACAAAACTCATGAAGTTATATATGCATGGATCAAAGTAAAGCTTCAAAGAAGCTCCCCTTAACTCACGCATACAAAAATAAGCAATAAGATATGACAATGAGGCATATGCACAAACAAACATGTATGCAAATATAAGGAGATAAACATGCTAATCAAGCATAAACCAAATCAAATTCTTTTTCTCCTATTTGTAAAACAAAACATATATGCACAAACATAAATACTTCTCCCCCTTTATGAATAAGTAAGGAAAACATGCATATATATACCAATATTTCTCCCCTTTTTGTCAATCATCAACAAAGGGTTAAAGTAAAAACAAAATTTTCTCCCCCCTTTTTGTCAAAAGCAAAATTCAACAAAGGGTGATATGAAACAAATCAATAAAGGATATATGCGATATACATTCATGAAGAGGAAGACGCTAAGTAGCTTCCCTACACATATACATTACATGAAAGAGGGATGACAAGCCCTAATTCACATAACGCATAATATGTAATGCATAAGAGGAGATGTGAAGCTCCCCCTACACACGTGTACCGCATAAAGAAGAGTTGTCAAGCTCCTCAATATAAGATACACTCAACATGAATATATATGTAGAAGAGATGTTAAGCTCTCCTTGCATATAGGCAATACAAATCAAAACATTTTTAATTTTCTCATTAAAAAACAAATTTGAGTTTTTCTCAATAAAACAAAATTTGAGAATTCTTAGAAATCAAATCATATAAACAAAATTTTTAAGATACCAATTGTAATCAATTTTAAGATATCAATACCAATACCAATTGTAAATAACATTACATAGGTAAAACATCTTGATACCAATTGAAAATTTATAATAAATTTGAAACATATTGATACCAATTTAAAAATAATGCATAAGCTTTAAAATGTCAATGAGATACCAATTGAAAATAAAGTTTTAAACTAAGCTTAGCATAAACTAATTTTGTGCTTTAAATATGTAAACCAATTGTAAAGCAAGCACATGAAAATCATATATATATGTATAAAAAGAGACTACCAATAGCAATTGATATTATGAAAATTATGAAGCATACAAATATAGGAAACAAAGTATGAGTATATACAAAATGAATATCAATTGAGATACCATTGAGAATAACAATGTAAATCAAGTATATAACTCATATTGAAGAATAAATAACTAGTTAAATTAATTTTTGAAAAACTAGTTAAAGATCCTTCAAAAACATGAAACTAAATCATATGTTTTCATGAATCATACCAAATACACAAGAGTTGACACTCAAAATCGATAAAGCTCAAAAAAAAATCATGAAACAAAGTCATGAATAAACAAATAAAATGTGAGTGTGTAAGAATCATGTGTTTAACATTTTCATGAAAATAGTCAATAAGGCTCAAAGCAAATATCATTTTATCAAACAACCAAAATGAAAAATCATTTTTCATTGAAACATAACTTCTAGGTATATGTATGATATAACCAAAACTAACAATATGCATACATATCTCAAACATAAAAAGAGTCCATAATGTAAATTGCAGGAAGGCAAATGACTCATGGGGTATACATGTATATTTATTAGATTTGAATACAAAATACATATACATGAAGTAAAACACGAAAATTGGTAAAACAAGTGTAAATGAGAGAATCATCAAAACTAGGCTATACGTGTGCATATAGTGAGTACAAGTGAACAATGAAGTGCAAACGTATATGAATCAAATGTTTCTCACTATTTGTACATGTATAAATCCAAGTTTTAATAAAATCTACATTTAAACAAGTTATATACCACTTGAAGCACAAAAATGAACATGCTAAAGAAATCATCAATGAAAAGCATGTAAACTAAGTAGGAGTTTAGAGATAGTTACCAACACGTGAACTATACTCCAAATCTCCAAAACATGGTGGTTGTCCCACAAACCTCCTTGATAGCGGTGCATCAAAAGTATGTCCATCAAAATCATGCATCCACTACCAAGGTATCATCCCTCTCACGTTTTGTGAGAGCCCTCACCTACATCAAATACACAAGGTGGGGATTTTGGTACCCATTTCTTTTGGTCCTTGGGGGTTAGCTTTACAAGGGACCCAAACATTTTTCTTAGCAAAATTTAAAACATTTATCTTATCATAACAAATTTTGCTAAATGGCCTTTGCGGCCACAATGTGTATACTTGTACACCTTAGTATGCATATGAGTGTGAGTGTGAGCATGACGTGCAACATAAGCATATGCATGATGAGGATGATGTGCATGGACATGTGGAGCTTGTTTCTTTTAAAATAAATACTCCAATCTCTTATGATTAAATGCACATGAACTCAAAGTTGAGCTCAAACAATCTATTTTATTTTTCAAAAATTTAACTTCATTTTGATCAATAGAATGTAAAGCATGATCAAAAGTTTTTTTTTTAAGAAACATTTTCTTTTTCTTTTTCAACAATTTTTCTTTTAAAGAGTTGTTTTCTTGAAAAGCAATTTTTTTTTGTTTTCCACCAAAAGACTTTATTTTTCAAATAGTGTTTCCTTCACAAAGATCATTTAATTTGGACATCAAGGAAACATTCTCATTTTTCAAAATCTCATTTTCTTTTTCAAAACATGCAATCAATATTTTCTAATGAATCTTTTTCTTTAAGCATGCAATCAAATTTCTTTTTCATTTTCTTATTATCTTTTCTAAGCATGTCATATTTTTCTAAAGTTGTTGACAAAAAGAAGTAAGCTCATCATAGGTCATGTCAACATCTTCATCTACCTCGGATTCGGTAGTTACCTCAAGAGGGTTATCCTCTTGGACCATATAGCACACGTTGGAGGTGTTGCTTCCAACATCTGAGTCGCTCCCCGCATAATATTATCTTTTTCGCCAAGGGAGGTGATGATGTTCCATGTTACAAAAGCCGAATCAATGTTAGATACCCTAGATAAAAATTCATCATTTAGGGCACTCTTCAAAGCATGTAGGGCTTTTGAATTAGCCTCAAAATTCTTGCTATCATTAACATATGAATGTTTAATTATAGCAAGATAAACATGAATTCCTAAGGCCTTGAGGTTCAAGGACATCTTAGCCTTCCAAGTTTGGATGTTAAGAATGTCAAAGTGGGAGGTGACATGAAATCCATGGTGTGTGTACAAATATTGTGATTAGCCTAAAAAGATGATCTTTAACTCTAGGTTGTAAGACCAAATTCAGAGCACTTGGCTCTTATACCAATTGTAAAATCACCTAGAGGGGGGGTGAATAGGTGATGGCTAATTTAATGGTCACTAAATGCGAAATTAAAACTATTTAATGCAAACTAAAACTTATTACACTAAACACCACGTATAACACAAGAGTGTAGCCAAATTTCCCGTGAAGGGCTCTGGACTAACTCCTCAAGATTCCTCTAAATAAGAGTTGAGGAGCCGCGTTGGCTCTCTTGGTTGAATACAAGTGTTAGCAAACAAACCCCAAGTATATATCAATTAGCACAATAAGAATATCAAGCATGTAAAGATAAACACAATAGAAGCATGTAAGATATAAATAAGGAGATAGAGAGAGAGTGAGCAATCGCAAACACAGGGATTTGTTTCGAGGTTCGAGCACCCTTGCTCTACATCTCCGCCTTCACACTTGAAGGATTTCCACTATATTCGATCCTACGGATCACTCGGTGCCGCAACACCTACAAGCCGAGTTTACACTTGAACTCCTTGAACTCTCTAGCCCGTGCACACCGCAAGCCCACAAGCTCGCCGAGGCCGCACCTCAAACACCGAGTCCACACACGAACTCAAAACAACCACGAACGCACTCGTCCGCCTCCTCAAAGCAAATGAAGGAACTTTGGTGATCACAACTCTTGATCACCTAAAACCCTCTCATAACAAATCCCTATGGGTAGATATAGCAATGGATAGCTCAAGTGTTGTGTGAGAAAAATAAGGATGGAAATGGTGGAGGAAAACTCAAGAAAATCTCTTTTAACACTCTTGATAAAACTCCCCTTTTGATTGGAAGTATTAGCTCTCAATTTAGTGGAGAACTCTTTTAATGAAGAGGAAAAACTAGCTCAACCACTAAAAAAAATCTTAGAGAAAACAGCCCCAAATGCCCCAATTTATAGAGCTAGATAAAACTAGCCGTTGGAGCCAGATGGCCTGATGGTCGACCGCCCGGCGACCGCCAACGGTCATTTTTCTAACCGTTGGGGCAGCGGTCGACCGGCCGGTCGACCGAGGCTCTGGAACAGAGAGCAGACTCTCTGTCCGGTCGACCGACTCGGTCGACCGGGGCTTTCCAGAGAGCAGAGCTCTCTGGACGGTCGACTGTCCCGGTCGACCGGCCCTCCAGCCAGACTGGCGTGCACGTCTGTGCACGTCGGTCGACCAACTTCATGCTTCGGTCGACCGTCTGAAGCCAGGTCAGAGATTTTTGGGAAAGAAAACTTGGTCATTTGGCTCAATTAAAATCCCATAAAATCATGAAAAATCTAAAAAAAATAGTTTTACCAATATACTTTGATAAACAAACATGCTTGCACAAATCAAGGCATGTTACAAATAATTTGGACTATTTTTGTAACTTGAAAATTTTGACTAAAAATGAAAACTGTATTTTTTCAAAACTTATTTTCCAAACTTCTCCAAATACAAAAACAAGATATTTAAATAACTTTTAAAGCATAGTGTGTATGGATATGATCCGCTACACAAACATAGTGAAATATATGTTTTTGACATTAAGCACTAAACATGGTTTTGGTTAAAACATATAAACTTTGAATACCAAAAACCAAACCGGTATTTTTCAAAAAGAAAACTCTTTTGTATTTTTCCAAAATAAAAATTCTTTTATGAAAACATATCTAAATCAAGAGTGTGTGTGCATGGTATACTTGAGCAATCCACCAACTATTCTATCCTTTACATTTTATCTAAAAACAAATCTTATAAAAACAAACCTAGACACAAGTCTTCATCTTCTTGAAGTCTTCACTTGAAGTCTTCTCATCTTCTTGACTTGGTCCAAACACGATCCAACGAGCTCGACCCTCTGAGTACTTGATATGGTCTTGATGCATAGGCTCGTGAATCAAACCCAACTAGCTCCAAAACTTGACTTTAAATCCTTTATTGAAGCTACACACCTACTAAGATCTTGATCATGAATCTGAGACTAAATAAACACAAGATCATTAGTAGTATAACTACATGAGTTGATCATCATCAAAACTAGATTGATGGGCCATTGGGCCAACAATCTCCCCCTTTTTGATGATGACAAAACTCATGAAGTTATATATGCATGGATTAAAGTAAAACTTCAAAGAAGCTTCCCTTAACTCATGCATACAAAATAAGCAATAAGATATGACAATGAGGCATATGCACAAACAAACATGTATGCAAATATAAGGAGATAAACATGCTAATCAAGCATAAACCAAATCAAATTCTTTTTCTCCTATTTGCAAAACAAAACATATATGCACAAACATAAATACTTCTCCCCCTTTATGAATAAAGTAAGGAAAACATGCATATATATACCAAATACTTCTTCCCCTTTTTGTCAATCATCAACAAAAGGGTTAAGTAAGAACAAAATTTTCTCCCCCTTTTTGTCAAAAGCAAAAATCAACAAAGGGGTGACATGAAACAAATCAATAAAGGATATATGCGATATACATTCATGAAGAGGAAGACGCTAAGTTAGCTTTCCTACACATATACATTACATGAAAGAGGGATGACAAGCCCTAATTCACATAACGCATAATATGTAATGCATAAGAGGAGATGTGAAGATCCCCTACACACGTGCACCGCATAAGAAGAGTTGTCAAGCTCCTCAATATAAGATACACTCATATGAATATATGTAGAAGAGATGTTAAGCTCTCCTTGCATATGGGCAATACAAATCAAACATTTTAATTTTCTCATTAAAAACAAATTTTGAGTTTTTCTCATAAAACAAATTTGAGAATTCTTAGAAATCAAATCATATAAACAAAATTTTTAAGATACCAATTGTAATCAATTTTAAGATATCAATACCAATACCAATTGTAATAAACATTACATAGGTAAAACATCTTGATACCAATTGAAATTTATATTAAATTTGAAACATATTGATACCATTTAAAAATAATGCATAAGCTTTAAAAATGTCAATTGAGATACCAATTGAAAATAAGTTTTAAACTAAGCTTAGCATAAAACTAATTTTGTGCATTAAATATGTAACCAATTGTAAAGCAAGCACATGAAAATCATATATGTATAAAAGAGACTACCAATAGCAATTGATATTATGAAAATTATGAAGCATACATATATAGGAAACAAAGTATGAGTATATACAAAATGAATATCAATTGAGATACCAATTGAGAATAACAATGTAATCAAGTATATAACTCATATTGAAGAATAATCACTAGTTAAATTAATTTTTGAAAAACTAATTAAAGATCCTTCAAAACATGAAACTAAATCATATGTTTTCATGAATCATACCAAATACACAAGAGTTGACACTCAAAATCGATAAAGCTCAAAAAGAATCATGAAACAAAGTCATGAATAAACAAATAAAGTGTGAGTGTGCAAGAATCATGTGTTTAGCATTTTCATGAAAATAGTCAATAAGGCTCAAAGCAAATATCATTTTATCAACAAAACAAATGAAAAATCATTTTTCATTGAAACATAACTTCTAAGTATATGTATGATTTATCCAAAACTAACAATATGCATACATATCTCAAACATAAAAAGAGTTCATAATGTAAATTGCAGGAAGGCAAATGACTCATGGGGTATACATGTATATTTATTAGATTTGAATACAAAATACATATACATGAAGTAAAACACGAAAATTGGTAAAACAAGTGTAAATGAGAGAATCATCAAAACTAGGCTATACATGTGCATATAGTGAGTACAAGTGAACAATGAAGTGCAAACGTATATGAATCAAATGTTGCTCATTACTTGTGCATGTATAAATTCAAGTTTTAATAAAATCTACATTCAAACAAGTTATATACCACATGAAGCACAAAATGAACATGCTAAAGAAATCATCAATGAAAAGCATGTAAACTAAATAGGAGTTTAGAGATAGTTACCAACACGTGAACTATACTTCAAATCTCCAAAACATGGTGGTTGTCCTACCAAACCTCCTTGATAGCGGTGCATCAAAAGTATGTCCATCAAATCCATACATCCACTACCAAGGTACCATCCTTCTCACGTTTTGTGAGAGCCCTCACCTACATCAAATACACATGGTGGAGATTTTGGTACCCATTTTCTTTGGGTCCTTGGGGGTTAGCTTTACAAGGGACCCAAACATTTTTCTTAGCAAAATTTAAAACATTTATCTTATCATAACAAAATTTTGCTAAATGGCCTTTGCGGCCACAATGTGTACACTTGTACACCTTAGTATGCATATGAGTGTGAGTGTAAGCATGACATGCAACATAAGCATATGCATGATGAGGATGATGTGCATGGACATGTGGAGCTTGTTTCTTTGAAAATAAAGACTCCAATCTCTTATGGTTAAATGCACATGAACTCAAAGTTGAGCTCAAACAATCTATTTATTTTTCAAAAATTTAACTTCATTTTTTATTTTTCAAAAATTTAACTTCATTTTGATCAATAGAAGTAGTGGCATGTAAAGCATGATCAAAAGTCTTTTTCTTTTTAGAAACATTTTCTTTTTCTTTTCAACAATTTTTCTTTTTAAAGAGTTGTTTTCTTGAAAAGCAATTTCTTTTTGTTTTTCCACCAAAAAGACTTATTTTTCAAAATAGTGTTTCCTTCACAAAGATCATTTAATTTGGACATCTAAGAAACATTCTCATTTTCAAAATCTCATTTTCTTTTCAAAACATGCAACCTTATTTTCTAATGAATCTTTTCTTTAAGCATGCAATCAAATTTCTTTTTCATTTTCTTATTATCTTTTCTAAGCATGTCATATTTTTCTAAAAGTTGTTGACAAAAAGAAGTAAGCTCATCATAGGTCATGTCAACATCTTCATCTACCTCGGATTCGGTAGTTATCTCAAGGGTTATCCCCTTGGACCATTGTATGCGTCAGAAAAGGAGGATTCGATTGTAAAATTCTTTTGATTGGATAGAAGATTACAACAGATCGGTCTTCCGATTACAAGTGAGGGAGGATGTTGAGTCTTGAATCCTCCCTTTGTTTAAGGCTGGGTTCTTCAAGTGGCGATGGAGAGTGAATCTTATTCTCCGTTGACCGGGTGACCGTCGAGACCTTCCAGAGATCTCCTCTTCGGACGGTAGATGGAGCAACTCAGCTCTGTCTACCAAAACTCTCAAAGAGAAGGTAGACAAAGAGCAACTTGAACACAGCAAGTTCTCTGAAGGGTTTAACTCTCTCTTTTCTCACAGAGCTCTTTTCTTCCAGAAGTCCTCTGACCGAAAATTCGACTGTCAATCCCTCTCTTCAATTCGTCCGAAAATCTGACCCCTTCTTCATAGCGACGGGGCTATTTATAGGGGTTTCAGGGGCGTACGTGCCTCCTAAAAATACTCCATAATGGGGGCTAACTTTCCCCGTTATGTGGGCCGTGATTGGCCCCGAAACTGGGACGGTTACAACTGAGACGCGGGTGTCAGCCCACGCGCCTTGGAGCTGTTGAGACGCGGGTTTTGACCTACGTGCCTTGGTGTGGCTGAGACGCGGCTGTTGAGCCTCGCGCCTTAATGCTGCTGAGACGCGGGTTTTGACCTTCGCGCCTTGGTGCGACTGAGACGCGGGTTTCGACCCTCGCGCCTTGGTGCGGCTGAGACGCGGTTTTTGACCCTCGCGCCTTGATGCTGCTGTGTTGGCTGAGACGCGGCTGTCGAGCCTCGCGTCTAGAACTTGGAATTCTGCTTTTTAATGGCTTGTCTTTAGTGATTTTTAGACAGCCTACAGAACCCCCTCAAAGTTTTCGATATTCCGCAGTTAAGTGGGACGGATTTCGAAATACTTTTGACTCTAGCTGAGCTCACCCTTATGACTGGACTATCAATTCTCCGGGTTTGATCTTGTCTGGAGTATGGTCTTCGTGAGTGTACTGTGGAACTCTTTGAAGCCACCAAAGTTGATCGTGTTGAGTGTCTAGATGCACAGTCTAAACCTCCCCGATTGCTTTAAGTCTGTCGTGGGTGCACTTTAAAGCAGGAGTGGACGGTCGTCTGCTTGTGCCAGTGTACTGTTGAACTGTTCTGCAGAAGTGAGGACTGAACGCCAGCTTTAAAGTTGCGACTTTCATAGGGCTGCATCTTTTGGAATGAAAACGCGACTGTTGTTCAGACGCGATTCTTGGGCTGATTGGAAGGATGCGAACTTTGGAGAGACGCATCTTTTTTGGAGTAAAGACACGACTTATTGGACGCAACAATGGCCTAGCTGAAGGGATGCGTTCATTGAAGGGGCGCGGCTGTTGGGTGCGAATCCGTGCCATGCCATGAGTGCACTGCCACGTGTCCTGTGGAGCCGACGGGACAATTTTTTTTTGGAGTGCGAACTTCACGCTGCATTAATGCACTGTCCACGCGTCAGGCGGTGATTCAGCATCGAGCCAAGCGCTGCGTATCTTTGCGAATCACCGTGCCTATAAAGGGCGACAGTCATTGAGAGAGTCATTATCAATCTCTCTTTCGTCTTCGCTTGCATCTGTTAGGGTTTTGAGAAAGAAGTTCTCTTTGTCCTTCTCTTCTGTCTAGCATTAGATTCTTGCTTCGCAATGGCACCCAAGGCCAAGCGAACTGCTTCATCGTCAAAGGCGGTCGTCACTGAGGCCCAAAGGGGCGGTTCCTCCATGCAGGAAGCCCCTATCTCAGGTATAACGCCATCAGGCTTGATCTTCGCCATTAGAGGGGTTTATGGAGTTCTTATAACCCTAAAAATCCTTTCTTTGAAGGAGAACCGCCAACATGGATTCGAAATCGCGTTTGGTTCTCAGACGCGGTCTTTGAGTTAACAAACAAGGCGCGGGTTTGATGACCCTATCGCTTTTATTCGCTTGAGGATGTACTTGTTTGTTGAACATAGGGAGCCAGTCGTAGCCTTGCGTTCTGGAGTCATCACTTAGAATGTTTCTAATTGTGAAAGATCCGGATGCAGGCTTGATTCTACGTTCTGTGACATCAGACGCTGGTTTTTATGAATCTTGCACCGAGTCCAAGTACTTAGATATTTTTCATAAGTCTGGATTTTGAAAATGCAGACTCCCTGCTGGCCTCACGGTCCTCAGGTCTGGACGCGGATCCTCAGGTCTGGACGCGGATTTTGATAATTCTTGCGTCCAGTATCTCTTCTGCGTCTGAATTCTGTGTATATCACAATTTTGACCGCGTCTGTTTCTGCCAGTGAAGACGCGGTTCACTGTGCGGGTCATTTCCGCGTCTGACGATTTCAGCAATAACTGTGTCTGTCACTTAGTTTTTCTGTTGAAGTATACTAAGCTTCAGATCTTCTAATTTTGTTGCTTCTTGCAGGTAGGCTTGATCATCCTTTTTCATGTTCGCTGGGCTCTTGGGAGAATATATCGGCCAGCGAACTTGGTCGATGGTCGACCACAGGAGAAGAAGTAATGACTCCTGTCTTCAGGAGATTGGGACCGGACCCTCGCCAAGATCTCTTTGAATTCGACGCACCAGTCATGCTTCTTGGCATGGCATGGTCAGAGTAAGGATGGCGGCGGGGGTAGCGGTGGATATAGTGGTGGGTGGCATCCTCTGTGAGGTCTTAAAACCTCCTCTCTTACCCCAGAAGATATCGAGGAAACTCCATGCTCACTGGACGACCTTCTGGCGGAAGAGATGTTCATCAACGAAGGATCACACCCCCACTTCGGATGGTCAGGTGGAGTCAGAAGACTCGCTGCCTTTCGACCTCAAGAAACACCATTGTTCTTGATCAACCAAGGACTTCTTCGATGTTTACATCATGCATCGTGGTGCAACCAGCTTCTGATCATTGCCACGACGTCTGATCCTACTTTGATGCCCTTCCAAACATCTTGTACCTGAAATTGTATGCAGCTTTGAGGAGTGAGTGCAACCTCTGAGAGGGAGAGGGACTTCTTTGTGTACTCCTTAATTGTAACACTCAATCTCATTATATAAGAGAGCGTTTTGTATCACTTTCATATGCCTGGATATAAATAAAAGTGACACTTTTCTTTTTGTCTCTTCATTGTCTTGAACTCTTTTGTCTCTTTTTAGTCAGACGCATAGAAGTAAAGAATCTTTGGCTTGTCAAAACTATGATGAAAATTTTAACAAGTCAAATTTTGTGGAGAAAAGATCCTATCTGAGGAACCCACAACGCTGTCAGAGGTGTGATATTAACTTGACAGAGATAAGATAATTTTGGTGGGCCTGCCACTTTATAAAAGAAAGTGACAGGTTGAATTGGTACCCCCAGGGAAGATGAACTTTTATCAGAGGTCTAGGATTAACTTGATTAAGATCAGCTGGGGAGTTAATGAAAACACTGCTAATGGTGTAATTAACCTAACAATGTTTTTTTTTTGGGTAGACTTGTTGTTCTGTTGAGGAGAATAACAAGTGAGGCTAGATTCGCGGGGATCTAGGAAAGTTTTTACCCTTAGAGGTGTGATATTAACTTAACGGGTTTGAAAGTTGTCTTGTCAGAAGTGTGATGTTAACTTGACAAGAATGTGAATCAGAGGTGTGATATTAACTTGACTCAGAAGCATTTCAGCTTTCATTTGGAAACTGAAAGTGTCATTGTCATAGGTGTAATGTTTAACTTGACAGTGAGGGTAATGCTAGAGGTGTAATTTTGAACTTGGCATTAGTCATCTCGACTTCGACAAGGAAGTCTGAGGAAAAGTCATGGCCATAAGTGTATTGTTGAACTTGGCGATGACTTGGATGCTAGAGGTGTAGTGTTAAACTTAGCATCGTTCATTTCAGCTTCGATATGGAAGTCAGAAGGAAGGTGACTGTCAGAGGTGTGATGTTAACTTGACAGAAACTCGATGTACTATTTAGAAGTATAGTGTTAACTTAACAGTAATTTGTCAGAGGTGTGGTATTAACTTGACAGAAATTGATTTGCGATATGAGCAGTTTGAGGACCTGTCATTCCATTGATGAGAATTGACACGTGAGGTTTAAAAAATGTCAGAGGTATAGTGTTAACTTGACAAATTTGGATTTGTGATATGAGTAATTTTGAAGACTTGCCATTCTATTAATGAGAATTGGCAAGTGGAGTTTGAAGTGCCAGAGGTATAGTGTTAACTTGGCAACGACTGTATTTTGTAGACCTACCATTCTGTGGATGAGAATTGGTAAAGGATTTTGGAGGGAGAGTGGAATCAAGTCCACTTAGGATTTTTAGCAAACCCTCAGCAATCAACGGATTTGAGGTGCCTTTACCAACTACCGTTTGAGTTGGGCTAGCCATGCTATTCCCCTCAGCATGATGAGTTGTCGAAGACTTATGTTGGGCTTAGAAGCCAACATTTTCCTCTATCCTTAGCCGTTGGAGGCGTCGGATCAAATGGGAACATGTCCCTTAGGATTTTTAGCAAATCCTCAGCTGTCAACGGGTTTGATATGCCTTTACCAACTACCGTTTGAGTTAGGCTAGCCGTGCTATTCCCCTCAGCATGATGAGTTGTTGAAGATTTATGTTGGACTTAGAAGCCAACATTTTCCTATATCCTTAGCCGTCGGAGGCGTCAGATGTTTTAATGAAGAAATTCTTCTTGTTTTGATCAGAGGTGCAATTTTGAACTTGATCTGAGGAAGAACACTATCTAAGGATAGTATTTCTTCAAGAATCTGCCATTGATCGGCATCATGAGTGTAT
This sequence comes from Agave tequilana, assembly GCA_038442645.1. Classification (NCBI taxonomy): domain Eukaryota; kingdom Viridiplantae; phylum Streptophyta; class Magnoliopsida; order Asparagales; family Asparagaceae; genus Agave; species Agave tequilana. The sequence goes on along the minus strand of JAVJIF010006858.1, from coordinate 16,424 downwards.
CGCCATTTGAAGTTATGAGGCGATACGATCCATTTGAGTAGACTGACTATACTACAAATGGTCCTTCCCATTTGGGCTGGAATTTTCCTTTTGTCTTGTGCGTCATCACCATGGGTCTTCTGACGGCTAAGACAAGGTCACCTTTCTTGAAAGTTCGCACTTTAACTTTCTTGTTGAAGGCTCTGGTAATTCGAGCTTGGTAAAGCTCGATTTGTTGTTGGGCCTGCAGACGTTTGTCATCCAAGGCTTCCAATTCTTGGAGTCACTGTCGATGCTTCTTCTCTGTTGTCATCTCTGCTGTCAGGGCGACGCGTAGAGATGGAATTTGGATTTCGAGTGGAAGGACGGCTTCACACCCATATACCAAAGAAAATGGCGTAGCTTTAGTTGGGTTCGCATAGTTATGCGGTAAGCCCATAAGCATTCACCCAGCCTGTCGTCCCAGTCACGTTGACTTTAGAGACGAATTTCTTGAGAAGTTTGCCGATGGTCTTGTTAAAAGCTTCTGCGAGGCCGTTAGCGGCGGGGTAGTATGCCGTTGAAGACACACTCTGGATTCTGAACTTGGCGCAGAATCTCTGGAAAGCCTGGCTGATGTACTGGGGTCCATTGTCATGGACAATTCGCCGAGGTATCCCAAACGGTAAATGACGTGATGCTTCACGAACTTGATCACATCAGATGACTTCACCTCCTTCAAAGGAACGGCCTCAGCCCATTTGGAGAAGTAATCAGTTATTGCCAAAATAAACCGATGTCCTTTTGATGACGGCGGGCTGATAGGGCCAACCGCATCCATCCCCCACATTTCAAATGGCCAAGTAGAAGCCGTGGAGTGAAGGTAGCCTGGTGCTTGATGGATGAAATCGCCATGTACTTGGCAGGCGTGACATCTTTTGGCATAGGTGATGGCGTCAGCGATTATCTTGGGGCAATAATATCCCAACCTTTGGAGTCGGTATGCAAGTTTTGGGCCAAGTTGATGGGCTCCACACATGCCGTCATGGGCTTCTTTTAATACCTCCTGTGCCTCTTTTTGTGAAAGGCAGCGAAGCAAGATCCCGTCATGCGATCGACGATGCAGTGTTCGTGTAATCGCATTATAGTAGAATTGGGGGCTTTCCTTCGAATGGCAGCCGCTTCCTTGGTATCCTCAGGCAAGATGTCATATAGGACATAATCAATGTAGGAGAATCGCCAGTCTCTAGGCTCTGGACCGGTTGACAATTCTAGCGCTTCTTTGCTTTGAGAATCTCCCTTTGACTCCTGATAGTCCTTGAGAGCAATTCTCGGGCAATACAGGTCGTGGCTGTAGACGAATATCTTCTCCATTGCTCCAGCTGGAAGAGCTAAGGAGGCCGCGAGGGATGCCAGTGCATCTGCATGCGCATTTTGCCTGCGCGGTACATGGTCGATGTAGAAGTTTGTAAACTTCCCAGCCATGTGGACGGTTGCGTTGTAATAGGGTACTAGGTCTTCATGTCTGACTTCGTACTCCCCGCGAACCTGGCTAACGATGAGTTTGGAGTCGCCGTATGCCTCGAGATTTTTAACGCCAATCTCATCGGCGAACTGCATCCCAATCAAAAGAGCGTTGTACTCCGCTACATTGTTGGAGCAAGATTCGCTAAGCGAAATAGCTCGGGGAATCACATAATTCTGTGGGGAGACGAGTACTACTCCTACTCCTGCTACTAGGTGTCCTTTTGGGCTTATTCTGGATGCACCGTCAAAGAAGAGTTGCCACATTTGACTTTCAAACGATGTCTGAGTCAAACAGACTTCGGCCACTTCATCCGGGAGATCCTCGTAGAGTTTGTTTGCCCTCGGATCCGGGTGCTCAGCTAGGAAATCCGCCACCGCTTGTCCCTTAATAGCCTTTTGTGGTAAAAGTGCATCTCATATTGGGATAGCAATATGGCCCATTTTGCCAGCCGGCCGTTCAAAGATGAAGGCTTAGTCATAAGTAACCTCAGAGGGTTGACTTTTGATATGACGTTTATAGTTTGGCCTACCAGATAGTGTCACATTTTCTGAATGGCGAACACTAATGCCAAACATTCCTTCTCAATCGGGTTGTACCGATGTTCGGCTCCAATCATTATTCTACTCAGATAGTAGATCGCTTTTTCTCGTCCCTGATCATCATTCTGGGCTAGTAGAGCTCCCAAAGAATGATCCATTGCTCGAACGTATACCAGGAAAGGTTTTCCGGATATCGGGGCTGCAAGGACTGGTGGTTGGGTGAGGTAGTGCTTGATTTCCTCAAATGCTTGTTGGCAAGCGTCGTCCCAAATGAACGAAACACCCTTCTTCATTAGTTTAGCGAAGGGTTGGCATCTTCCGGAGAGGTTTGAGATGAACCTGCGGATGTACGCCAATCGTCCTTGCAATACCCTGAGTTTCTTGAGATTTCTCGGAGGTTGCATCTCCTGGATAGCACGAACCTTTTCCGGGTCTAAATGGATTCCTGTGGAAGTCACTACAAACCCTAGGAACTTGCCGCTGGCCACCCCCAGGAAAGATTTGGTAGGGTTCATCTTCAATTGATGGGCCCGCATGATGTCGAAGACAACCTTTAGATCAGTGATATGATCACCTTTAGTGCGGCTTTTTACCGCAATGTCATCAACATAGCATTCCACTGTTTTGCGCATTTGCTGCTGGAAAATGACGTTCATAGCCCTTTGATACGTTGCCCCCGCATTCTTCAGTCCGAAGGGCATGACGGTATAGCAATAGACCCCCAGTGGTGTTTTGAAGGAGGTGTGCTTTTCGTCATCAGGATACATTTTGATTTGATTATATCCTGAGAATCCGTCCATGAAGGACATTCGTTCGAATCCACATGTATTGTCAATCATGACATCTGTGATTGGCAGCGGGAATTCGTCCTTGGGACAGGCCTCGTTCAGATCACAAAAATCGATGCAGATTCGGATCTTTCCGTTCTTCTTGGCAACGGGGACGATGTTGGCTACCAATCGGGATGTTGCTCTTCCCTGATGAAGCCAGAATTTATGAGCTTTCTAACTTCTGACTGAATTGCCTCCATTATTTCTGGACGGAACCGTCGCTGTTGTTGTTTGACAGGCTTTATGTTCGAATTGATGTTGACGCGGTGCATAGCCACTCGAGGATCAAGTCCAGGCATGTCTTCGTAATTTCAAGCGAAGACATCTTTATACTCTTGAACAAGAGATATTAGATCCTTTTTCTCTGACGGTGATAGGCTGTCGCTTATGAAGATGGGCTTAGGGTTAGCCTCATCTCCTAGATTGATCTGAACAACCTTATCCTCTGTGGGTGGCTCTCGCTGTTCAAAGCGGGTATCCCAAAGAGTATTTAAATGTTTGATCCAAGGACCTGTATCGGATTGGATCATTTCTTCATCTCCGCCTTTCAGGTGGCTTGTTGAAGCCATGTTCACTGAAAGTTCCCCGAAGATGTTGCCGACACTGACATCTGACTCCCATAATGACGTGCCTGAAGAGTAATCGTGACCTGACGATTCTCGAGAATCAGAGGCTGATGGAGCCGGAGTTGATACATAGCCCAACCCCTGTGAGTCTGATGATAATAATCGGGTGCTTTTCCTTTTGGCACAAAGGATCGAAGTAGCGTTCTCCTTCCTTTGTCGAAGTTTAACCCGAGTCTGCTGGTTAGATCATACCCTATGTTTTTCATCATCCTGAGTACCTTTGGCTCATAATGACCGAACTGAGGGGATTCCTGCTCGCTTTCTGATTCTTCATGATTCATTGGTTCAGATTCAATTCGTCCAAAGAGAATTGGTCTTTGGCCCTTCCTTCTCGCTGGAACCATGAATATTGATTGTTGCGCATCGCCAACATTTCGACATGTTTTAAAGGACGATTTCACTGGTACATGCAACAATCTCAAAGCATCCATTGCCGACCAGAGATCGTCATCCACGTCGGTACTAGTGTCTGACGGCACTGAATCAGAAGCAAACACAGAAAAATACGCTAAATCTAATTCTTCATTAATGTACCAACCGTCTACATCATCGGCGGAGGTATTATCAACATCGGGCTTATTAATGCCCGTTACAGGTGGATCTAGCTCCCACATACACTCATCTTCGTCCAGCTCGGTGTCGGCTTCATTGCCAGAGTCTGGTTTCTCTGATTGCGGGACTTCATCTATTTCCACAGATTCCTGATATAGGAGGAATCTGTGAAATAATTCTCCACTCCCTTGAACGGATGCCTCTCGGCAATCAGCGTTCGCACCTTTCCACTCCCGTCAATGTATTTCATGACTTGGTGGAGAGTAGAGGGAACGATAGAATTGCGATGAATCCAGGGTCTTCCCAGCAGTAGATTGTAGGACGTGTCAGCATCTATGACGTAGCATGTCACCTCTGACCTTAGGTCTCCAATCTGGCATTTGATCTTGACCTTCCCCATCGGACGGGTACTATTAGCATTGAACCCATAAATGGTCGTCTGGGTAGGGCTCAAACGGTGAGTAGGAATCCCGAGATGTTGCATGACCCTGCGAGGCATGATGCTCAACGCAGACCCAGGATCTACCTGAATACGATTCACCTCAGATGATCCAATATACCCTGCGAAGTAAAGGGGTCGATCATGCTTCCCTTTGACTTGCATGTCTTCTGCCGTGAAGGTAATGCAGGGAATATTTTGGGAGGCGTGGAGGCAATCCTCTACATCTTCCTCCTTCGGTAGCTGGGTCATGAAGACCTCAGCATTAGCCAGAGCTTCTTGTAGAGCTTCTCTGGTCGACTTTGATAGTCTAAGAAGCTCATAAAGCGTAATCCGCGCCGGGATGTTGGCTAGTTGAGCCAGGACATCAAAGCGGTAAGGTGCTGTGGATCCTTCCGCTACGTCTTTCGAAAGAACTCGAGAAAACCGAAGTTCTTTCTGTTTCTCCCCGGGTTGCTTCGTAGAGGGCTTGGCTGGCTCTGCAATGGGTCTTGGAGGAGTTACCGCCACTTCGCCATACTTTTTCGAATATGGCTGCCCTGAACGGGTTTCTGCCACCAACTGACTGGGCTCTGCAGGCAGAACTATTGTCTCCTCTTCTGAGTCGGTTAGCGGGAGAATATCAGTTTCCGCTTCTCGAGAAGAGGCACACACCACGTTGCAGGATGAAGCCTTTGCTTTGCCTTTGGACTTCCTGCTGGTTACAGTAGTCCATTGCTGGCCATCAATAAGGTCGGGATGAACCCACATGACTTCTCCCTGAGGTGTGGGAACAGGACCAAGCCCTTTTCTTGCTGCTGGTGCGGGTCTGTGTTGACCATTCTCAGCTCTCCTCTTGGGATAGGGACTACTCCAGAGGGTGTTGGGGGTTGTCTCCCAAACTGGAGAACTGACGTCATATTAGCCGTCACCTTCTTCTGCTCTGGTCGGAGTTTCAATACCTCCGCGTCAATCAGGGCCTGAAGGATTTCCTTGAAGACATAACAGCTCTTGATAGGGTGTCCCAACATCCTGTGGTACATGCAGTAGCTGGGATTGTCGGTTTTACCGACTTCCTCGGGGCGCCTAGCTTCAGGAAGTTTCGGTCGATTGCTCTTGTTGAGTAATTTGAAGAGCGAGTTGACATGTTCATCTTTGAAGGAATACTGCTTGTTGGCCCGTGGTTGGCTTGAAGAGCCACTTCCTTTGACCGGTTGAGGTTTGACAGGGGACTTGGTCTCTGCTGCCAAGTTACCCTTCCTTTTGGCTTGGAGGGATGTGTCTGGCGCACGCCTCGTTGGCCTTTCAGGCCTGGGTTTATTTTCTTCCGCTCTGACGCGGGCGACAATCTCCTCAGCCTGTTCACCTTGTTGGACTAATTGTTTTCAGGTGTGGCTTTTAGCAACTCCTATTTGAGTAAGGAGTGAGGTTTGGAGATTGTGGCGGCATGTTTCCACCAAGGTAACCTGGGTCATACCGCTCGGGCATCGGAGTGCCACGTTCCGAAATCTTTCCACGAAAGACTTAACGGACTCTCCCTTTCGCTGCTTGGTGGCTAAAAGGGTAGGCATGTTGACCTCCGAGTCATTTTCAAAGAAGCGTGTTAAGAAAAGCTTCTCCAAATCACCCTAGTTCTTGATGGAACCTTCAGGGAGCTTCATGAACCATTCAAAGGCCAGCCCTTTTAGGGTGCCGATGAATAACGCGCCAGGATGGCGTCGTTATCTACCACATTCCCAATTTGGGACTTGAAATAGTAGATGTGTTGGTTCGGTGAACCTTTCCCATCAAATGCTTGGAGGGTTGGAGCCTTGAACTTGGGCGGGTACGGAACCAGGTCCCATTCGGCTGGATATGGGCGGACCACCCCTGCTTCTTGGAGACCTTTCCAATTGGTAAGGGCTTCAAGGCGCTGCTCCAACTGATTCATTCTTTTAGAATGAACCTTTCTCTGGTCTTGATCGTTCTTCTCCTTCGATGAGGATTTAGACGAACCAGAGGTAGGTTGCTCTTTCTTCTCGGAGTGTTCGGAAGATGAGCTTTCTCCCTCTTTTTGTTTGCCCTTAGACTTTCTAGGGGGAGATTTCCTCCTGTCTTCGAGCAACTGTGCGAGCATCTGCTTGAGAGAGTCGATGGATTCTTGCTGAGCATGAATCATCTCGAGTTGTTCCTTCTGGACCTGGGCTTGCTGCTCCAAGCGCTTAGCGGTCTCCTCAGGAGTGCTCGTCATGTATGTGAAGGCCTCTTTCTCTATAGAAGAGTTTGAGGCCTGCGACTCTGTAATGGCAGGGTGCGAGTCATTAATCTCAATGCCCCGGGCTAGGGCATTGTAGTTAATCGGGGGGATGGCCCCGGTCCGGGTGCGAGTGTGTCGGTACACTCCTTCCGGTTCAGAGTCAGACTCGTCGGAGCTGACTACAGGCTGTTTTTCCCTGCTCCTGCTCGCCATGTTAGCAGTGAGTTCTGGATACTCAGTGTCAGAGAAGATCCTCCACCTGTAAGAGTGTCTTCTTTTGGCTGCTGGGGGAATCAGGGTCAGCTGTCTAACTAAGGACTGCTGGTTCCCGCCTGAACCGCAACGGCACTCAGAGAGCATGGAGATGAGCCGTTGGCAGCAACATGATGAAGTGGTTTGATTGGCACTTCTTTTCTTTGTCAAGTAATCCCTTAGATCTATGGAAAGAGGATCGAAGAGATTAGCCTCGCAACTTCGAGGGCGGGAGGCATCCTTGCGCTGTACAACTTGGACGCAGGATTCAGAGACGCGGTTCTCGCATCGCAGCTTTAGGACGCGTGCCTGGCATCTCTGTTGAGAAGAGACGCAGCTGTCGTATTGCTGCTTGGTGCGTCGGGGCAGGGGACGCTTGAGAGAGAGTGGGCTGCTGGGCCCTACGCCTAAGGGCGCGTGCCTCTTGTACCTGACGAGGCGCGCTAGCTTCGCCTTCGCGTTTGGTGAGTTAGACTTCAGAGGACCTAATTTGGGGAGTCTCGCGTTTGGGCCGCCAAACGCAGACTTCGCGTGCTGGACGTGGCGCAGCCAAGGCGCCGGATTGAACTTCGCGTCCTGCCTCAGTTGGACGATCAGAAGTCCCAACTTGCAGTTGGCACGCACGCCTCCTCTGTCGACGCTCAGCATTTCGATTGCATCGTGGAGGTGGAGAGAAACCAATGACGACTTGGTGCTGAGGGAGAAGGTGGACTTGCTGGACACCAGAGATTTTGACCGCGCGGGTCTCTTGGGAGACGCTGACGCGTGTGTTCCGCATGGCGCGGTTGGTCGCAACGGCAGTTGTGCCTGGGACCACGCGGACCTCCTGAGAGACGTTGGCGCGTGTATCCTGCTTGGCACAGTTGGCTGTCACACCCTTTGCAGCAGCCGCCCCTGAGAGAGACTCAGAGCGGGTTTTGGGGCAAGTCCCCGTAGAGACCCTGCGACAGACGCGGGTCTTAGGGCTCTTGGAGCCGGAAGAGAGAAACTCTTCATACTTTGCCTGGTCGAACTCAACGACGAGCGATTCGACCATCTTTCCCTTATGGAGGACGTCACCTTGCGCCACGATTTGTTCGTTAGTGACAAATGTAGTCCCCAGCGGAGTCGCCATCTCTTGTATGCGTCGGAAAAGGAGGATTCGATTGTAAAATTCTTTTGATTGGATAGAAGATTATAACAGATCGGTCTTCCGATTACAAGGGAGGGAGGATGTTGAGTCTTGAATCCTCCCTTTGTTTAAGGCTGGGTTCTTCAAGTGGCGATGGAGAGTGAATCTTGTTCTCCATTGACCGGGTGACCGTCGAGACCTTCCAGGGATCTCCTCTTCGGACGGTAGATGGAGTAACTCAGCTCTGTCTACCAAAACTCTCAAAGAGAAGGTAGGCAAAGAGCAACTTGAACACAGCAAGTTCTCTGAAGTGTTTAACTCTCTCTCTCTCTTTTCTCTCAGAGCTCTTTTCTTTCAGAAGTCCTCTGACCGAAAATTCGACTGTCAATCCCCTCTCTTCAGTTCGTCCGAAAATCCGACCCCTTCTTCATAGCGACGGGGCTATTTATAGGGGTTTCAGGGGCGTACGTGCCTCCTAAAAACACTCCATAATAGGGGCTAACTTTCCCGTTATGTGGGCCGTGATTGGCCCCGAAACTGGGACGGTTACAACTGAGACGCGGATGTCAGCCCACGCGCCTTGGAGCTGTTGAGACGCGGATTTTGACCTACGCGCCTTGGTGTGGCTGAGACGCGGCTGTTGAGCCTCGCGCCTTGATGCTGCTGAGACGCGGGTTTTGACCCTCGCGCCTTGGTGCGGCTGAGACGCGGGTTTCGACCCTCGCGCCTTGGTGCGGCTAAGACGCAGGTTTCGACCCTCGCGCCTTGATGCTGCTGTGTTGGCTGAGACGCGGCTGTCGAGCCTCGCGTTTAGAACTTAGAATTCTGCTTTTTAATAGCTTGTCTTTTAGTGATTTTTAGACAGCCTACAACCATATAGCACACGTTGGAGGTGTTGCTTCCAACATCTGAGTCGCTCCCCGCATAATATTGATCTTTTTCGCCAAGGGAGATGATGATGTTACATGCTACAAAAGCCGAATCAATGTAAGATACCCTCGATAAAAATTCATCATTTAGGGCACTCTTCAAAGCATGTAGGGCTTTTGCATTATCCTCAAAACTCTTGCTATCATTAACATATGAATATTTAATTGTAGCAAGATAAACATGAATTCCTAAGGCCTTGAGGTACAAGGACATCTTAACCTTCCAAGTTTGGATGTTAAGAATGTCAAAAGTGGGAGGTGACATGAAATCCATGGTGTGTGTACAAATATTGTGATTAGCCTAAAAAGAGGATCTTTAACTCTAGGTTATAAGACCCAAATTCAGAGCACTTGGCTCTGATACCAATCGTAAAATCACCTAGAGGGGGGTGAATAGGTGTTGGCTAATCTAATGGTCACTAAATGCGGAATTAAAAACTATTTAATGCAAACTAAAACTTATTACACTAAACACCACGTATAACACAAGAGTGTAGCCGAATTCCCCGTGAAGGTCTCTGGACTAACTCCTCAAGATTCCTCTAAATAAGAGTTGAGGTGCCGCGTTGGCTCTCTTGGTTGAATACAAGTGTTAGCAAACAAACCCCAAGCACATATCAATTTAGCATAATAAGAATATCAAGCATGTAAAGATAAACACAATAGAAGCATGCAAGATATAAATAAGGAGATAAAGAGAGAGTGAGCAATCGCAAACACGAGGGATTTATTTCGAGGTTCGAGCACCCTTGCTCTACATCCCCGCCTTCACACTTGAAGGATTTCCACTATAATCGATCCCACCGGATCACTCGGTGCCGCAACACTTACAAGCCGAGTTCACACTTGAACTCCTTGGACTCTCTAGCCCGTACACACCGCAAGCCCACAAGCTCGCCGAGGCCGCACCTCAAATATCGAGTCCACACACGAACTCGAAACAACCGCGAACGCACTCGTCCCCTCCTCAAAGCAAATGAAGGAACTTTGGTGATCACAACTCTTGATCACCTAAAATCCTCTCACAACAAATCCCTATGGGTAGATATAGCAATGGATAGCTCAAGTGTTGTGTGAGAAAAACAAGGATGGAAATGGTGGAGGAAAACTCAAGAAAATCTCTTTTAACACTCTTGATAAAACTCCCCTTTTAATTGGAAGTATTAGCTCTCAATTTAGTGGAGAAAACTCTTTTAATGAAGTAGGAAAAACTAGCTCAAAACTCACTAAAAAATCTTAGAGAAAACAGCCCCCAAATGCCCCAATTAATAGAGCTAGATAAAGTAGCCGTTGGGAGCCAGATGGCCTGACGGTCGATCGCCCGGTCGACCGCCATCGATCATTTTTCTGACCGTTGGGGCAGCGGTCGACCGGCCGATCGACCGAGGCTCTGGAACAGAGAGCAGACTCTCTGTGCGGTCGACCGACCCGGTCGATCGGGGCTTTCCAGAGAGCAGAGCTCTCTGGACGGTCGACCGTCCCGGTCGACCGGCCCTCCAGCCAGACTGGCGTGCACGTCTATGCACGTCGGTCGACCGAGTCGGTCGACCGACTTCATGCTTCGGTCGGCTGTCTCAGTCGACCGGCTGAAGCCAGGTCAGGTATTTTAGGGAAAGAAAACTTGGTCATTTTGGCTCAATTAAAATCCCATAAAATCATGAAAAATCTACAAAAATAGTTTTACCAATATACTTTGATAAACAAACATGCTTGCACAAAATCAAGGCATGTTACAAATAATTTGGACTATTTTTGTAACTTAGAAATTTTTGACTAAAAACGAAAACTGTATTTTCCAAAACTTATTTTTCCAAATTTCTCCAAATACAAAAAAAGATATTTAAACAACTTTTAAAGCATAGTGTGTATGGATATGATCCACTACACAAACATGATGAAATATCTGAAGGTTCACCTAGAGGGGGGGTGAATAGGTGATGGCTAATCTAATGGTCACTTAATGATGAATAATGCGGAAGCTAAAAACAATTATGACCTAATTAAATCTTTTACACTAAACACCACGTATAACACAAGAGTGTTGCCGAATTCCCGTTAAGGGCTCTGGACAAACTCCTCTAGATTCCCCTTGAATGGGTTGAGGTGCCGCGTTGGCTCTCTTGGTTGAATACAAGTGTTAGCAACAATCCCAAGCAATATATCAATATGAGCACAAGGAATATATCTTGCATATAAAGATAGACAATAAAGGAATGCAAGATATAAAAGAGATAGAGAGAGAGAGAATGAGCAATTGCAAACACAAGGGTATGTTTCGAGGTTCGAGCACACTTGCTCTACATCCCGCCTTCGACACACGAAGGATTTCCACTATGCAAGATCCCAATGGATCTCTCCTCGGTGCCGCAACACCTACAAGCCCTCGGACTCCCTAGTCCCGTACACACGCAAGCCCACCGGCTCACCGAGACCACACCTCAAACCACGAGTTCACACAAGAACTCTAACCACCACGAGCACACTTGCCCGTCTCCTCAAAGTACAAGATGAAATCTTGGTGATCTAAAACACTTTGATCACCAATTACAAACTCTCACAACACAATCCTATGGATAGATAAGGCAATGGATAGCTCAAGTGATTGTGAGAAAAGTAAGGATTGAATCTATGGTGAAAAACTCAAGAAATCACTTTACACTCTTGATAAATTCTTCCCTTTAGATTGGAAGTATTTGCACTCAAATATGTGGAGAAACTCTTTTAATGGAGTGGGAAAAACTGGCTCAAAGCTCTCCTAAAATCTTCTTCCAAAACAATGACAAGACCCTCAAATTTATAGGCCAGAAAAATATAGCCGTTGGGGTCTGTCAGGCGTACGACCCGGCCGGTCGACCCACAACGGTCAAAAATCCGACCGTTGGAGCCTCCGGTCAACCCGCCCGGTCGACCCAAAAGAACAGATAGCACTGCTCTCAGTTCCGGTCGACCCGCCCGGTCAACCCGCCCACTGAACTACCAGACGTGCACGGTTCTGTGCACGTCGGTCGACCCTTGCGGTCGACCTGCCCTTGGTTCCGGTCGACCGGTCGACCCGTAAGCCAATTCTGGGTCAGCACTTGGGAGAAAAATGTTGGTCTTTTGGCTTTCATAAAAATCCCATAAAATACATAAAAATCTACAAAAATAGTTTAACCAATATACTTTGATATACAAACATGCTTGCACAAAATCAAGGCATGTTATAAAAGATTTGGACTATTTTTGTAATATGGAAATATTTGGCTCATGTGAAAACTTGTATTTTCTAAATAACTTATTTTCAAAACTCTTCATCAAATATAAAAACAAGATATACTTTTAAAGCATAGTGTGTATGGATATGATCCACTACACAATCAAGATGAAATATCTATGTTTTTGGCATTAAGCATAAACTTGGTTTTGGTTGAAAGATGTAAACATGAATATCAAAAACCAAATAGTATTTTGTCACAAAGAAAAATCTTTTCTAAACTAAAAAATATTTTATGAAAACAATTCTATCAAGAGTGTGTGTGTATATGTACTTGAGCAATCCACCAACTACTCTATCCTTTACATTTTAACTAAAAACAAAATCTTATACCTAGACACAAGTCTTGATCCTGAAGTCTTCCCTTGAAGTCTTCTCATCCTCTTGACTTGGTCCAAGTGTAATCCAACGAGCTCAACAAATTGATGTGGTCTTGATGCATAGGCTCGTGAATCAACCGGTGCTAGCTCCAAAACTTGTCTTAAAATCCTTTGTTGAAGCTCCACACCTACTAAGATCTTGATAATGAATCTGTCACTAATTAAATACAAGATCATTAGTACTATAACTACATGAGTTGATCATCATCAAAACTAGAGTGATGGGCCTTTGGGCCAACAATCTCCCCTTTTTGATGATGACAAAACTCATGAAGTTATATATGCATGGATTAAAGTAAAGCTTCAAAGAAGCTCCCCCTTAACTCATGCATACCAAATAAACAATAGATATGGCAATGAGGCACATGAATATGTATGCAAGTATGGAGATAAAACATGCAACAAGCATAAATCAAAATCTTTTTCTCCTATTTGCAATACAAAAATATATATGCATAAACATAAATCTTATTCAACCATGCATATAAACTCAAAATCTTTCTCCCCCTTTTTTGTCAATCATCAACAAAGGGTTCAAAGTGAAATCAAATCAACCAAAATTTTCTCCCCCTTTTTTTTTGTCAAAAACAAAGAGATCAAGAAGGGGTAATACAAATCAATCAATAAAGATTTATATGCGATATACATTCATGAAGAGGAAGATGCTAAGTTAGCTTCCCTACACATATACATTATATGAAAGAGGGATGACAAGCCCTAATTCACATAACGCATATTATGTAATGCATAAGAGGAGATGTGAAGCTCCCCCTACACACGTATATCATATAAAGAAGAGTTGTCAAGCTCCTCAATTTATAATATACTCAACATGAATCCATACGTAAGAGAGATGTTAAGCTCTCCTTGCATATAGGAAATACAAATCAAAAATTTTGAATTTCTCTTATCAAACAAAATTTGAATTCTCTCGATAAAACAAATTTTAAAATTTGATATCAATTTTGAAAATGATCAATTGTAAAATAATGATCAATAGTAAGGTAATGATCAACCATATTGATACCAATTTAAAAACTAATGCATAAGCTTGAAAAATAAGATTTGAATTTAGCTTAGCATTAATAACCTTTGTGCTTTAAATATGTAAGACAATTTTAACTAGGCACAAATATCACATATATGTATGAAAAGGGAATACCAATAGAAATTGATATAATTTGAATTTGAAAGCATACATACATATAATCAAAACATGAGTATATACATAAAGAATAATCATATTGATACAATTGAAATGATCCAATGATACCAATTGACATAAGGTAAGTTTAAGTGTATATCTCATTGTATAATCTACCAAAAAAATTTTTTTTTAAAAAATTATATTTCAAGGTATATGTATGTTTTGACAACACAAGAAGTATACACACATATCTCAAAATACAATTGAGTGCATATATATAGATTTGCATGAAAGGCAAATGACTCAAGAGGTATGCATGTATATCTTAAAGTTTGGCAAAATACACATATACATGAAATGAAAACGCATGATCATAAATCAAATCCAAAAAGTGGGAATACAAGTTTAAAAATGTATGTATCATCAAAACCAAGCATTACAAGAACATTTCATGGGTTCAAATAAGTATTCAAGCACAAATATAAATAGATTTATTTGTGGCCCACAAAATGTACAAGTATAAATCCTAGTGTTGACAAAAACTAACATATAAACTAATATTCAAATCATGAAGCATCAAATAAATTTTGAGAACACAAAAGAATTTATGATTGAAGAATAGTAAGATCATGTGTAAGTCTCATAAACTAATTTGAAGAACAAATAACTAGTTTAAATAGATTTTTGACAAACTAGTTAAAGATCCTTCAAATACATCAAATCATATGTTTTTCATGAATTATACTAAGTACATAAAGATTCAAGCACTCATAGTCCATAAAGCTCAAAATTATCTTAAAAAATAAAAGATGAGTGTTCAAAGGTTATGTAAATGGTATTTTCATGAAAATAAACAATGAAGCTTAAAATAGACATGAAAATTATTTTTATCAAAACATAAAAATTCATTTTTCTTCCAAATAACTTCAAGGCATATGTATGGTATATCCAAAGCTAACAATATGCATACATATCCAAGTATAAAAGAGTCTATTAAATGTATTTGCATGAAAGCAAGAGACTCACGGGTATACATGTATATTTATTAGATTTGAATTAAAAATACATATACATGAAGTAAAGCATAAAAATAGGCAAAACATGTATAAAAGAGAATCATCAAAACTAGTCTATACATATGCATATAGTGGATACAAATGAGCATGAAGTTCAAATATATATGAGTCAATTGTAGTTCACTATTCATATATGTATAAATGCAAGTTTGACACATTCTACATCTAAGCATGTAAATACCACATGAAGCACACAAAAATATGAACATGCTATATGATATATGAAATTAAAAGCATGTACATAAAAGTAGGAGTTTAGAGATTGTTACCAACTCTAAAGCTCCAAATATGGTGGTTGTCCCACCAAACTTCCTTGATAGTGATGCGTCTAAGATGTGCCCATAGAGTCCATTGCATCTACCACCAAGGCACCAATTCTCTCACGTCTTGTGAGAGCCCTCACCTACATTAAAAGCAAAAGGTGAGGATTTTGGTACCCATATTTTCTTGGGTCCTTTGGGGTAGTCTTGTTGTAAGGCACCCAAGCATTTTTATTTTTAGTAAAATTAAAATAATGCAACTTGTCATAACAAAATTTTGCTAAATGGCCTTTGCGGTCACAATGTGTACATACGTACACCTTAGTATGTTTATGTGTGTGTGAATGATCATGATGTTCAACATAAGCATGATGATGTGCATGAATGGATGGAGTTTGTTTCTTTGAAAACATAGACTCCAATCTAGTATGATTGAATGCACATGTGCTCAAATTAGAGCTCAAACTATCTATTTTATTTTTCAAATCTTTAATCTCATTAGTGGTGGCATGTAAAGCATGATGAGATAAAGAATCATTTTTATTTTTCTTTTTCGAAATAAAATCTTTTTCTTTCTCTTTTTCAACAAATTTTCTTTTTAAGGACTTATTTCTTGAAAAACAACTTCCTTTTATTTTTTCACCAAAGCAATTTTATTTTTCAAAGTAGTGTTCCCTTCACATAAATCATTCAATTTTTCAAGCAAGGAAACATTCTCATTTTTCAAATCTTTATTTTCTTTTTCAATGCATGCAACCTTATTTTCTAATGAATCTTTTTCTTTAAGCATGCAATCAAAATCCTTTTTAATTTTCTTATTATCTTTTTCTAAGCATGCAATGTTATCTCTAAAAGAATCATGTTCTTTATGCATGCAAGTAATGTTCTTTTTCAAATTATTATTCTTCTTTTTAAGCATGTCATATTTTTCAAGCACAAGATGACAAAAGGTAGTAAGCTCATCATATGACATGTCTTCATCATCGGATTCGGAGTTTACCTCAAAGGGGTTATCCCCTTGGACCATATAGCACTTGTTGGAGGTGTCGCTTCCAACATCCGAATCGCTACCAGCATAATATAGATCCTTTTCACCAAGGGAGGTGATGATGTTCCAAGCTACAAAAGCCGAGTCAATGTTAGCAACCCTAAATAAGTAATCAACATTTAGGGTACTCTTCAAAGCATCTAGGGCTTTTGCATTAGCCTCAATGTACTTGATATCATTAATATAAGAATCTTTAATTGTAACAAGATAAACATGAATGCCTAAGGCCTTGAGGTACATAGACATCTTAACCTTCCAAATTTAGATGTTAAGAATGTCAA